>JAZHYW010009406.1:0-204707 GCA_037355805.1 Ixodes ricinus
ATATCAGAAACTTTGTTGGCTTATTTTCTTGTAAATAACAAATTTTATGTCTGGAAACCAATCTCCGCTCTTCACTGTTAACTGTATACTTGCATATTTGTATGCAGATATTTATTTGTGCACATGTAACACCCAGACCCTCCATAAAGCAGAAGTTTTGCTCTGTGGCAAAGCTTCCCAGAACACCGTATAAGCGGCCGGGGGGGGGGGGGGTGCCCGGAGCTGCTATGTAGAAGTGGAGAAGGGAGGAGAGATGGGGCGCATTTCGAAAGAGGCCCGGGGTGGTCTCGATTTCACTAAAGTCACTGGATCGGGAGACCCAGTGGGGGACCCGCTGGAGTTCCAGCGATGTTGTTCGGTGTGCACTTTTGCGTGTATATACAACGCAGCACTCCTTACTATCACTGCTGACCAGAGCCGCGTGAATTCCAGCCCACTCTTCCCCGCGCCCCGCAAACCACAACACCCTCCTGTTTTTCCCTCTCAGCCAAGTGCCTCAGTGCCATCCCCTCGGCAGAACATCCAGGACCCCGGGTGCCTCGCTTCCCCATCCTCATACCACGCTCCGTTCCACCGCACAGTGGACCGTAGCGGATGCTAGAGACCGTCTTCGCCAATCGAGGGCTGAGAGAGAATCACATGACCTTGAGCTTCGCATAGCACACCGTAGAGGGTAAGTTGACAATCTCTCAGAGCTGGATTGGCTCGGATGGCTCGTAACGTCCTCAGCGGTCCATTATAAGGTGAGCCAGAGGAGATGTTCGCTCGAGCAATAAACACGTACGTTTGAGGGAAGCCCGTGTCGGTTCTCTGTTCGCTAGTCGAACTTCCCAGAACACCGCGAGGGTGGGACGTCAGATGGGCTTTGGGAGGCCCGCCGGGGGTATGGGGTGTTTCGCGCGGTGAAAGAGGATGGAAAGAAAATTGATGAAGATTCATTCCGAGCTGTCACTGACCGACTGCGCTGTGACCGCTTGTGACGGCTTAGAACACAATTGTACTCTGGCGACATCTATAAGGTAGTTATGAAACCCTTTCTATATGCATATGACTTGATTGAAGGATTCACAGCACCTGCGAGTATCAAAATCTACACACTATGAACAATTGTTTTCCATAACATTGACAGAATTATTTCGAGCTTATAGAGAAAGACATGCGTAAATTATACGCTGATTATAAGTGTTCCATGGCTCTCCAACAGATGTCGCTAGTGTGCTATTTGCTGATTTTGTCGTTAGCCGCCACAAGTGATCGTATCGCAGTCGATCAAAGTCAAGCGAAACTGCGTGAACCAGCATTTAGGCCTGCAATAAAGAGGTTTTTGACTTCGTCGTTTTAGGGCTTAAATTCTATCTACGAGTTTTTAAGGTTGTCGAAAACGCAACTGGTTAATTGCGGTCGTCCATTTCCTTATAAAAATCGCAATTACAAATAGATAATCAAGTGCAAAGGGTAGCTGTGGAAAAGTCTGAGAAAATGATCTCTGCTGAATGAGCAAATCGCAGGCCATGTCATTAATTCACGGGCGCTCGCCAGTCAAGGTCGGCAATGATAGACTTTTTAACTGCATATTTCGAACTCAGAAAGGCTCGAAACATGGAGAGCTGGAGAGCTATTTTAGGAGAAATTTGTCCCAATTAAAATAGTACACACTAGGAGCGATGAGAGCAAGCTAAGCAAATTTGCTTTCTAGTCGGCGGGTTTGAATTTGGTTGTTTTCAACTACATTTATCATCATAGATATTTTTTTGAAAAGCATTGATCGCACTACTACGGGCCGTTTAGACTGTAATCACATTTGCGGTGTGCTAATTTACAAGGCAATTTAATAATACTTTGGTCTGGAAATGACTTAGGAAGTTAAATAATTACAAACAAGCTTTGTTTCTGTACAATAAAGTAAATAAAAAACGACGAACCGCGGCAGTTGTAACATCTACATGGATCAGTTAACCCCAGCTTGGTCACTGAAGCTAGCTTAATCTGAACCTATTTGTTAATGTGCTTAAGTGTCGAACTAATGCCACAAAATCCATGAACCAATCCTTATGCAGACCTTATTCGTAAAATGTGTGAGCAACATGTTAGCGTACCAGTCTGTTGAAATTTCGAAGCATAGGTTTACATACGGGCACGCTACGAAGAAGCTCTTGCATCGACGAGGAAAACCGCAAGTTACTAATGGGTGAGTGTTATATGTACACATAATGGGCGTAGCTTAGCTTCCTTCGAAACAGAAGTAGTGAGGCATGCAAAAACACTGGTGCGACAAAAGCTTTTGTTTAGATATTGCGTGAACTTTAAATTAGGGGCTCTGAGTGTATTCTCTACACCAATGGCGCTAAGTGATGTTACCCTCAGATGCAAGGATGTTTTAAATTCGAGTTACTGAATCACATCGGTCAGAAGTTTTCATATTTTTTTACTTTTTTCGGACTCAAAGAGCAAAGATTATGTTTTCGACAACAGAATGTGAACGTTAACAACCTTCACGTGTTTAGTTTTTTTCCTCTTTACTTGTGGCTGTTTTTTAGTTGCATGCATTGATATTTAAAAATAAAAATTCATAAATCAACTTTATGTAACTATTTGCAAGGGATTTCCAAAAGCGTATAATTCCCTGAAAACTGTAAGTACAGTCAAAATTCGCAACTGCTAAGCCCTATTTTGTGGAATTGTGTTGTCTTCATCACCGCGTTTGCTCATCCTTCCGCGTTAGTGCTGAGTTATATCTTCTTTTTGTACGTACGCGCCATATTGCTTCAGGAAACATAAATGTAGACTCGCCTTTGTTTTGTTTCTGCATTAAAATAAAGTCTCCGTCCTTCATATAATCGTGGTTGTGACTGTCTCAAGCCAAATAGGCTCGACACAGTGTGTAAGAATTGTGCAGACGAAACTGCCGGAAAACAAAATCACCTGGCGTAAAAATTACGCGCAACTATGGTACGGACTGTTTCGTTCTGACACGGTGGCTAAAACAGCCACCGTATTTTGCCCGTTAGAAAGACATCTGATCCTAGCGAAATTATAAAATAACACTCCTAGTAACTTGCGTTTTTCCTCGTCGATGGAAGAGCTTCTTTCGTAGCGTGCCCATATGTAAACCATGCTTCGAAATTTCAACAGTCTGGTACGCAAACATGTTGCTCAAACATTTTACGAATAAGGTATTCGTGACGATTGGTTCATGGATTTTGTGGCATTAGTTCGACACTTAAGCATACTAAAAATAGGTTCAGACAAAGCTAGCTTCAGTGACCAAGGTGGGGTTAACTGATTCATGTAAATGCTACAACTGCCGGGCTTCGTCATTTTTGGTTTATTTTAATGTAGATTGTTAGTAATTATTTAACTTCCTAAATTATTACCAGATCAAAGTCTTGCTAAATTGCTTTGCAAATTAGCACACCCCAAATGTGACTATACAGTTTTAACGGCCCTTAGTACTGCGATCAATGCTATTTGGGGAAAAAACTATGATGATAAATGTAGTTAAGAACAACCAAACAATCCCGCCGACTAGAAAGCTAATTTGCATAGCTTGCTCTCATCGCCCCTAGTGTGTACTATCTTTATTGAGAAATATTTCCCCTAAAATAGCTCTCCAGCTCTACGTGTTTTGAGCCTTTCTGAGTTCAAAATATGCAGTTAAAAAGTCAATCATCGCCGACCTTGACTGACGAGCGCCCGCGAATTAATGACATGGCTTGCGATTGGATGATTCAGCAGAAATAATTTTCTCAGCCTTTTCCCACAGCTTCTCTTTGCACTTGATGATCTATCTCTCATCGCGATTTTCATAAGGAGGAGTCTCGACGCTTCCGTCTGTAGACGGGTATGAGCAGCGACCATCCCGTGAAGAGATCCTAACCGTACTACCACAGCTCTACACGAAAAACGTCAAATCTTGGTGGAAGTTTCCAACAGCGCTTCCGCTCGGGCGCTGCGCATACGTAGTCGCCGGATCCTGTCAACCGATCGTTTGTACAAAGTGTCGACTGGCTGTGTGTCCCGTACGCTCGTGCCTAGTGCGGATCATGGTTCAAAGACGGAAACGGAGCGTGGCAAGTGGTAGGCTCTGACATCAGTGTAAAAAGAACGAGAATGAGAGAGACAGAAAATACAAAGAGAGCATATGCAAGGGTAACCTTGTTACGACACACACCACAGCGCACTATAGAAAACAACACTCACTCCAGACACACGAAAAATAAAGCGAAATTCAAACAAACCGCGCTGACTCACAACTCTTTTTATATAACTTTGTCTTCTTCAACCTCTAGCAACGCCGAATTTGCCAAATCACGCGCTACGATCTCCTAGATGCCCAAGATATTTTTCTCTTTTTCTGTCAGGTGTAAAGAAGGTGTACTAATACAGTTGTTAGAATTCCTGGCGATATGTTCTGCTTCGATAATTTCTCGAGTTAACTGGTTATTGTTCCTACCTAAAATTGTACAGGATGGCAGGTGAACGACGCACCCACAATCACGGCAGTGTATGCCGAGATGCCATGAGTTGGCTCTGGTGCAGTTGGTTTTGTGTTTTGTGTCGTAATGTGCAACCAACTCGCCCAAGCTGCTACGTTAACCTTGTTAATTTTGATAAAAGCGTTGTTTGCTTTTTCCGTAACATGCGTGCTGCAGTTGTTTACTTGCACAATAAAGCTAGCCAATAGAAGCTTGCTATTAATCTGTTGCTGCTTGTTTGTGTTTATTCGTGTCAAGGCAGCAGTGTGGGATCACATATGGCGAAAGCTGAGGATACATCGCTCTATAACGCGTTTACACTTGCGGATTCGCACGAGGGTCCGCGCAGGAGGAAAATGAATTTTGGAACCGGGTGGCGAAATAGACTCGATGATGACGGAAAATGTGGATATGGGTCCCGGACTGATCCAGATTTTCCGCCAGCGACGAGTCGATTTCACCACCCGGCAACAAAATGCACTTACCGCATGCGCGCATTAGCTCGTGAATCCGCACATGTAAACGCGCCATTAGCCGACTGAAAGTTACGGCAAGTGGCGCACCTTACTTTGTGGTATACACGTATAACACGTCCAACTTTTGTGAAGCGTTGCTCCTGCTGCAATATATAAACAGTAGTGATTGGTGATGGTCGTCAAATAGCTCCAGCAGCTCGTCAACTTAGAGTTCATTGGAGTTTTAGTCTGAGCTCCCCAGGCTAGTCCTAGCCGAAAGGAGTAAAATATGGTGCATCCAGTATGCTAAGTTATGAAATTGTTTGGCACATTGTGAGAAATTAAAAATATAACAAGTCATTCCAATCTTTTTTGTTTTACAACTTGACATTTTTGATGCATTTGTGCCGACAGAAGTTGGAACATCGCAGGGCCAGCATATATTCCTGTACCCTGCATACTGTAGTTCAAGCATCTGCCACTTTGAACGGCAAATTGCTGGAGGCTCAAGGGAAGAGAGTTATTTTGTCTTCGGGGACTTGCATCAAAACTGCGAAATCATCTTCCGCTGATCGATTTGGAACGCGCTTTACGTAGTGGCTTTTCCGCTCTTTCATGGTTTTGAAAACAAATTGAGATGTAACACAGGTTACACCAATAAACGCGAAAAAACTTTATCAAGTTGAAATGTTTTCCCTTGTTGTGAACAGTGTGTTTTTCTACAAGAGTTATTGAAAAATGTATGGGTAACGCACCCGCAAATGGAAGAAAGAACGTTTTCAGTGCAGATGCCCTCATCGTGAAATAGAAAATGCAATGCCCCAGGTGAAATATGGAGCAAGATAATACCCCAAGAGATGATAGTTCAATTAATTCAAAAGTGCAAGCGACTTGGACAAGCACGAAGAAATATTCCCTGCATAGGGATAACAAGGTGGAGTGTGGAGAAATAGAGATCTCCATGCACAGCTATGTGACTGGTGCGCGACCCAGAAAGTCGCCATGCTCCGGGTATGGAAACCAGTGACATCTCCATTTCCAGTGGAGCGCTCTACCAACAGGGGTAACCAGGAGTTAGATGTGAGTACAAAGAACGGGTATTATCAGTTGCCACCTGTCTAACACCAACAAGGGTGAACGGCTCGCTTTTTAGGTTAGGATGATAATGTAATTAATGCAAATGTGCAAGCGAGCAGGAAAAAATGACAATAATAATCCCCCGAGAATGGGTACAATGGGGGACAAAGGACAAACACAGTTCAGATCTTTGGTGAAATGCGATGTTCTCAACACTTGCAAAATTGCATGTTTGAACTGCAAAGTTGTGCACTACATATAGCAGTCTCGCGATGATATGCGGCAGCCTAACAAAATGTCAGAGCGCGGATGACAGATAAAGCGTAGTGTTGTAAAGTGAGGGCCCAAAGCAAGAGCCCGTAAAACCGAATATAACATTAGCGTCTTGAGACAGGAGTTTTTGATGTTTCGAGCTCGTGCAAGCCATTGTCCAAATTTGATTAACATGCATATATTTTTTGTCTGCCATTCGCGCTATTCATGTGTAATTATGGAATGGGCGGCAGCAAGGACGCGTGCTGGTAGCTGCTCCGCTCCATTTTATGGGCGACAGCAGTTTATCTGTTGTTCTGGCAGCCGTAAAAAGCGTTTCCACATGTAAGTGCGTGAATGTTGTTGAAGCGGACTATGATCTACTCATGGTAGATGGAATTAGCACATACAAGTGCACGTCTTGCACAAAACGTGGTATCGACAGCGACGACGCCGTGGCAGCTCATGACAGCGGAGGTGCGACAGCTATGGTTACAACTTCCGATGACAGCAACAAAGGCATTGCGGAAAATGGTAAGTTTGACCTTCAGGGCATGACACCGTCGCTTGTCAAGATTCTTCAGCAAATAGCAAGAAAACTGGACGTTTTAATGGCCGAAACTAAGTGCCCGACGGCAGCGAACAACGCCATTCGCTCTGAAGTCGTCGCTCTACGTCAGCAAGTCGCCCTGCAGGACGATTTGAAGTCCGAACATTGCGCCCTTCGCGTCCAGATTGCTCAACTGAATGAAAACGTGGCCCCGAGTACGTCCGTGCAATGTCTGCAAGAGGGGAGGCTACCGACTGAAAGCTACGCGTCAGCCGCCGCCAACTCTTGAACATTGCAGAAGACCATCGCCGCTACCAGAGCATGGACTAACAGTTCATCCTCTTCGAGAGGGACCAGACCTACGTCCGTGAGCAAGCTATTTGGTTCCGAAAGGGCGCACAGTAGTGCGGGTCCCGTGAACTTCGCTGGTGGTGCCGATGTCCCAGGAACTAATCCGGTGTACCAAGGCGTTGAATCTGGTGATGGCTTTACCATGGTAAAGCCGCGGCGGAAGACCATGGCATCGGTGGGAACGGCAAAGTCCCTTTAGCGTAGTGTCTGTGCCTCGACCACTCTATGACAGGTCGGTGTTTGTTTCCCGCTTATCACCCGACACCTCTGTGAAGGACATTGAGGCACCCATCGAGCCTTTTCTGGGAGGTAAGAAGATCATCTGCACAAAGCCAAAGCCTAGATTTCCGAGTTATGCGTCTTTCCACCTTGGTATGTCGCCGGATCTGTTTGACGTTCTAAACACGCCTGATGCCTGGCCAGAGGGCTGCATTTTCCATGAGCTTTTTGGGAGGCTAGATGAAACTCGTACTATTATGTCAGCCGTCCCGCATCCCTAACATGATTAACATTTATTACCAGAACACGCGCGGACTCCGTACGATGTCTGATGAGTTCATGGTTAATGTTTTGCACAGTGCTCCTAATATTATATGTTTAACTGAGACGTGGTTTAATGATAGCCTTGTCAATACAGAATACTTTCGGGCAACCTACAATGTGCATTGGCGTGACAGAAACTACGTGAAAACCGGACAGAAGTACGGAGGCGGAGTGCTAGTTGCGATTGCCGGTTGCATAAACTCACACAGAAGGTACGACCTGGAGCTATATGATGAATGTGCTTGGGTGGAGCTGCAGACAAAGGATCCCAGGTAGCACCGAGTTATGGGCCAAAACTTGGCTTTTGTCTGGGAGTTTAGGGCATTGAAAAGGCCGAAGAAGCGAAAGTAGAGCCAAACCTGACCTCCCTTGGCAACAGTCTGGGTATTTTGGCCCTAATTCGCCAAACAAGTGCCAAACTTAGGCTTCACTGCCTGGTAGTTCGGCTGTCATCTGGCATCTTTGGGCCTAAATCGCCTAACAAATGCCAGAGTTAGGCTTACTGCCCAGTAGTTCGGCAGATATTTGGCATTTTTGGGCCAAAATCGCCAAACAAATGCCAAAGTTAGGCTTCACTTTTTGATAGTTCGGCTGTCATCTGGCACCTTCGGGCCAAAATCGCCACAGATGTGCCAGAGTTAGGCTTACTACCTTGTAGTTCGGTTGACATCTGGCATCTTTGGGCCCAAGTCGCCAAACAAGTGCCAAAGTTAGGCTTCGCTTTCCGATAGTTCGGCTATCATCTGGCAGCTACGGGTCAAAGTCGCCAAACAAGTGCCAAAGTTAGGCTTCGCTTCCCGATAGTTCGGCTGTCATCTGGCGGCTACAGGCCAAAGTCGCAAAACAAGCGCCAAAGTAAGGCTTCGCTTCCCGATAGTTCGGCTGTCATCTGGCAGCTACGGGCCAAAGTTGCCAAACAAGTGCCAGAACTAGGCTTACTGCCTTGGAGTTCGGCTGATAAGGTATTTGATGTACGCGGGTGGTCTTCATCTTAATTTAATAGAAATCAAGTTTCATTCGGCTGGCCACTTTATCTTACTTTGGGTGTCTCTTGATTTCTCCAGTCCAAAGGTTGGCTGAACGTTTTGACGCGGCTGGACCAGGCTTTGCAAACGCAAATTGTGCCGGATGTTGTACTCGCGCGTAGGTACACACGCCAATATCGGGACGTGCCGTGAGACTGGTTCGACATTATGGCGCGTTCACACCGGCGATGCGATCTAGTCGCCCGATAAATTTCATCGCAAAAGCGACCAGCGCGGGAAAAAAGCGACGCGATTTGAGCAGTCGCTTGCTGACCCGACTTTTTGCGATGCGATCTAGTAGCGGCGAGGCTGAGCCAATCAACGGCGTTCGGAGCGAGAGTTTTTGAGAAGCGACTCGCCAACGAAGGTGTTGGACTCGCTCATCGCGCACGCCAGAGTGATCATCTAATTATTTTTTTTTCGCGATGCGATTTAGTCGCATCGCGCGACTGCTTACATCCTCGGTGTGAATGCGCGTTTACAGAAAGTGCTGCCATCGAGCTAGCGCTGCGCGAGACCGATGTGCGTACGTCTCTTCAACAGATATCATTATTAGGCGGCGCATTGCAAAAGCGAGCGTGGCTCTGTGCGTGTCTTGCATTGTGAGTGAGCACTGTCAAATCCTAGCGATAACAAAGAGCGGAAACGACCGGAGCTCCGTGGCGCCGCTCCCGCATCACACTTGGGGAATTAAAATGAAATCCCGGAACTTGTTCTATTTTAGCGTGTTGGTACTTTTTAAACATTTAGAAAGTGGAGACACATAAGGGACGATACAGACAGGACAATCTTTCAACTTCAACAACATTTATTTTCGGCTTCAAGCTCAAAGCCCGCCCGCTCCGTGGGAGTTCGGGAAAGGGAAATCTTGGGGGAAGGAGAGGAAGCGGAGGAAGTGTACGCGATCGTCGCGATCCCCCGTCCTGCGGGGCCAGGTACATCCGGCAAACGGGGCGATGCCTCAACGACCGACTCCGAGAACATCAAATGAACCATTTCGTCGTTTACCCTGAGACTGGGGTTTTTTTAGAAGAGCAAAAGTAACAGAAAAACAGACAGATACTTTTGCTCTTCTAAAAAAAAACTCCAGTCTCAGGGTAAACGACGAAATGGTTGACTTCCACCAGCTAGCCTGTACTATATGACTCATTTTTCAAATGAACGCCGAAAGAGCTGCTTCGGATTCTCAGAGCCCGATCGTCATTCACGGGAGGAAATGTCCCGGCTGCGCTCCTAATTTCGCCGGCACGACAGCCATGCGAGGACACTGCGAGCGAGTCGGGAGAGAAATAATTGAAGCCTATCGGGTGGCGACAAGCCCGCAAAACATAAGCACCCCTTCCATTTCGCTCTCAAGGAAGGAGATTATCTTTCTGAGGCCCACAATGGAAGCCGAACGCTGACAGACTAGGCAAGGCGACAAGGTCACCGGCAGAAGCGGACTATTCTTTCATTCCGTTTCATTTCATTCCAGAGAAGGGCTGGGATTCCCCCGTCCCTTATTTCCCTACTGTTGAACAGATCGGGATACACTCTCTCCCCTGTAGCTTTGGCTGTACAGCAGGTTTTTTTTCTTTTTTTATAAGTGGCCTTTGTTTTGTTTTGTTTTGTTTTCTTTTTACTCTAAGGCGTCGAAAATGCAGAGGGAGCTTAGCTGCGTTGTTGATGCCCCTTCAACCTCGCCTTTTGCAAATCCTCCCCACCTGCTTTTGTGTCTTCGTGTGGCTGTCAGCGAGCGCAACAGCCGCTTTAAGCAAATCAAAAGGGCGGAGCGAAACGCGTGACCTCTCTGCGTAGGACGCGTAGGACAAAAACGTTTGGACGAAATTTTTTTCACGTGACTCTTTCTGTCACGCTGATGGGATCTCTGGGGCTGTTGTTTTCGCCGTTTGCCTATTGTGGTCTGATGTTCTCATCAAACTGGGAGAACCATGGGGTGGTGAGCAGGTCACCGCCCCAAAGGTGCAAAAACATGGCGTAAGACGGAGGTGCCATTGAAGGAGTGGTGGCGCTTCCTGGTAATTGCTGAACGTCAATAGACCGTTTCATTAAAGAACTTCTACCAAGCGCCATCTTGAGAGATCGTAGCGTACGGCGCGTGTCTTGCTCGGTGTGTGCAGTGCAACTTTTTTTAACCCGCTGTCAACTATTAATAATTGCAAGAAATTGATTTCATAAGGAATTGCACGTTTTATTCATTTTATTTTTCACTGCAGACAACGCCTGCATGGAGACATTGAGGGGCTACATGCAATAATGGTACAAAGTTGACTCTTACCGTTTCTTATAATTTGGACCCCATAGGCATAAATTGCACTTGCGCAACTTTATTTTTGACGATGTAATGTTTTAGAAAACCACTCCCGACAAGCTTAAATAAAATGATAGATATTGACCATCACTGGAAAAAGAGGAGGGGTCCCCTCCCCTAAGGGGATTGAACTCTTGAAATTGTACTACTATTGCACATTGTCCTCAAGTGTTGATGAAATATCATTATTTAAAGCATTCACAGACTTTGTTCCCGGGACCCGTGCATCTTATACGTGTGCTATGTCTTCTTTTAGAGCACACAACCTTGCATCCGTGGGGATGATACGGGCAACCCCCGTCGCGACCTAGAAAGGGAAATATCAGCGTCAGTGTTTACATATTGCTTATACCCTTCTATATAAATCATGATGGTTTCCAATTTCAAAATGTGAGCCCATTAGAAAGGCGAAACCCAGCCAACTCTTCAGGTCCATAAAAAGTACTAAAATAAGCTTTTTCACACGTTAATAAATACGTGCTTCTTGTGCTCCAGAAATCCTCCACTGTTTGTCTCGTCACGTGTACATGTATTATACTTTTTGTTTATGAGCTCTAGAGGCACATTATCATCATCATCTGCGAGAATCAAGAGCCATGTAATTGAATACAAATCACGGGCACTTTTTTAATGAGAAAGCATTAACTGTTCCATGGAGCGAACCGACGTCATCAGTTTGAAGCGCGAAAACGGCACCTAGCTTCCCTGATACCAAAGGTCCCATTGGCTGGCGCGCGGCGACAAGGCTTCCTTTAGCCGCTGCGCGCGTCAGTTTCAACGACCACCGCCAGATGGCGCTGCGTGTCCGTGCGCCAGCGCGCCGATAAAATCAATTGCCGCAACCCCATGCCTTTCCATGCCACGAGGTGCCCCGCGCCGGTTAGAACGGACACGTTGGCGCGCGCTCGGAGGCTTCTGCTCGTCTTGCCGCCGACGAACATGGCCCCGCCTCTAGCATCCACGTCGTCGCCGGTGCTTCTGCTCGTCTCGACGCCGACAAAGATGGCGCCGCCTCTAGAATCCACATCGTCGGAGGGTCTTCTGCTCGTCTGGATACCGACGAACATGCGTCGCCTCAAGCATCCTCATCGTCGGCGGTGCTCCTGCTCGTCTCGACGCCGACGAAGATGGCGCCGCCTCTAGAATCCACATCGTCGGAGGGGCTTCTGCTCGTCTTGACTCCGACAAACATGGCGCCGCCTCGAGCATCCTCATCGTCGCCGGTGCTTCTGCTCGTCTCGACGCCGACGAAGATGGCGCCGCCTCTAGAATCCACATCGTCGGAGGGGCTTCTGCTCGTCTGGATACCGACGAACATGGCGCCGCCTCAAGCATCCTCATCGTCGGCGGTGCTTCTGCTCGTCTCGACGCCGACGAAGATGGCGCCGCCTCTAGAATCCACATCGTCGGAGGGGCTTCTGCTCGTCTGGATACCGACGAACATGGCGTCGCCTCAAGCATCCTCATCGTCGGCGGTGCTCCTGCTCGTCTCGACGCCGACGAAGATGGCGCCGCCTCTAGAATCCACATCGTCGGAGGGGCTTCTGCTCGTCTGGACACCGACGAACATGGCGCCGCCTCGAGCATCCTCATCGTCGGCGGTGCTTCTGCTCGTCTCGACGCCGACGAAGATGGCGCCGCCTCTAGAATCCACATCGTCGGAGGGGCTTCTGCTCGTCTGGATACCGACGAACATGGCGCCGCCTCAAGCATCCTCATCGTCGGCGGTGCTCCTGCTCGTCTCGACGCCGACGAAGATGGCGCCGCCTCTAGAATCCACATCGTCGGAGGGGCTTCTGCTCGTCTGGATACCGACGAACATGGCGCCGCCTCGAGCATCCTCATCGTCGGCGGTGCTTCTGCTCGTCTCGACGCCGACGAAGATGGCGCCGCCTCTAGAATCCACATCGTCGGAGGGGCTTCTGCTCGTCTGGACACCGACGAACATGGCGCCGCCTCGAGCATCCTCATCGTCGGCGGTGCTTCTGCTCGTCTCGACGCCGACGAAGATGGCGCCGCCTCTAGAATCCACATCGTCGGAGGGGCTTCTGCTCGTCTGGATACCGACGAACATGGCGCCGCCTCGAGCATCCTCATCGTCGGCGGTGCTTCTGCTCGTCTCGACGCCGACGAAGATGGCGCCGCCTCTAGAATCCACATCGTCGGAGGGGCTTCTGCTCGTCTGGACACCGACGAACATGGCGCCGCCTCGAGCATCCTCATCGTCGGCGGTGCTTCTGCTCGTCTCGACGCCGACGAAGATGGCGCCGCCTCTAGAATCCACATCGTCGGAGGGGCTTCTGCTCGTCTGGACACCGACGAACATGGCGCCGCCTCGAGCATCCTCATCGTCGGCGGTGCTTCTGCTCGTCTCGACGCCGACGAAGATGGCGCCGCCTCTAGAATCCACATCGTCGGAGGGGCTTCTGCTCGTCTGGACACCGACGAACATGGCGCCGCCTCGAGCATCCTCATCGTCGGCGGTGCTTCTGCTCGTCTCGACGCCGACGAAGATGGCGCCGCCTCTAGAATCCACATCGTCGGAGGGGCTTCTGCTCGTCTGGACACCGACGAACATGGCGCCGCCTCGAGCATCCTCATCGTCGGCGGTGCTTCTGCTCGTCTCGACGCCGACGAAGATGGCGCCGCCTCTAGAATCCACATCGTCGGAGGGGCTTCTGCTCGTCTGGACACCGACGAACATGGCGCCGCCTCGAGCATCCTCATCGTCGGCGGTGCTTCTGCTCGTCTCGACGCCGACGAAGATGGCGCCGCCTCTAGAATCCACATCGTCGGAGGGGCTTCTGCTCGTCTGGACACCGACGAACATGGCGCCGCCTCGAGCATCCTCATCGTCGGCGGTGCTTCTGCTCGTCTCGACGCCGACGAAGATGGCGCCGCCTCTAGAATCCACATCGTCGGAGGGGCTTCTGCTCGTCTGGACACCGACGAACATGGCGCCGCCTCGAGCATCCTCATCGTCGGCGGTGCTTCTGCTCGTCTCGACGCCGACGAAGATGGCGCCGCCTCTAGAATCCACATCGTCGGAGGGGCTTCTGCTCGTCTGGACACCGACGAACATGGCGCCGCCTCGAGCATCCTCATCGTCGGCGGTGCTTCTGCTCGTCTCGACGCCGACGAAGATGGCGCCGCCTCTAGAATCCACATCGTCGGAGGGGCTTCTGCTCGTCTGGACACCGACGAACATGGCGCCGCCTCGAGCATCCTCATCGTCGGCGGTGCTTCTGCTCGTCTCGACGCCGACGAAGATGGCGCCGCCTCTAGAATCCACATCGTCGGAGGGGCTTCTGCTCGTCTGGACACCGACGAACATGGCGCCGCCTCGAGCATCCTCATCGTCGGCGGTGCTTCTGCTCGTCTCGACGCTGACGAAGATGGCGCCGCCTCTAGAATCCACATCGTCGGAGGGGCTTCTGCTCGTCTGGACACCGACGAACATGGCGCCGCCTCGAGCATCCTCATCGTCGGCGGTGCTTCTGCTCGTCTCGACGCCGACGAAGATGGCGCCGCCTCTAGAATCCACATCGTCGGAGGGGCTTCTGCTCGTCTGGACACCGACGAACATGGCGCCGCCTCGAGCATCCTCATCGTCGGCGGTGCTTCTGCTCGTCTCGACGCTGACGAAGATGGCGCCGTCTCTAGAATCCACATCGTCGGAGGGGCTTCTGCTCGTCTGGACACCGACGAACATGGCGCCGCCTCGAGCATCCTCATCGTCGGCGGTGCTTCTGCTCGTCTCGACGCCGACGAAGATGGCGCCGCCTCTAGAATCCACATCGTCGGAGGGGCTTCTGCTCGTCTGGACACCGACGAACATGGCGCCGCCTCGAGCATCCTCATCGTCGGCGGTGCTTCTGCTCGTCTCGACGCCGACGAAGATGGCGCCGCCTCTAGAATCCACATCGTCGGAGGGGCTTCTGCTCGTCTGGACACCGACGAACATGGCGCCGCCTCGAGCATCCTCATCGTCGGCGGTGCTTCTGCTCGTCTCGACGCCGACGAAGATGGCGCCGCCTCTAGAATCCACATCGTCGGAGGGGCTTCTGCTCGTCTGGACACCGACGAACATGGCGCCGCCTCGAGCATCCTCATCGTCGGCGGTGCTTCTGCTCGTCTCGACGCCGACGAAGATGGCGCCGCCTCTAGAATCCACATCGTCGGAGGGGCTTCTGCTCGTCTGGACACCGACGAACATGGCGCCGCCTCGAGCATCCTCATCGTCGGCGGTGCTTCTGCTCGTCTCGACGCCGACGAAGATGGCGCCGCCTCTAGAATCCACATCGTCGGAGGGGCTTCTGCTCGTCTGGACACCGACGAACATGGCGCCGCCTCGAGCATCCTCATCGTCGGCGGTGCTTCTGCTCGTCTCGACGCCGACGAAGATGGCGCCGCCTCTAGAATCCACATCGTCGGAGGGGCTTCTGCTCGTCTGGACACCGACGAACATGGCGCCGCCTCGAGCATCCTCATCGTCGGCGGTGCTTCTGCTCGTCTCGACGCCGACGAAGATGGCGCCGCCTCTAGAATCCACATCGTCGGAGGGGCTTCTGCTCGTCTGGACACCGACAAACATGGCGCCGCCTCGAGCATCCTCATCGTCGGCGGTGCTTCTGCTCGTCTCGACGCCGACGAAGATGGCGCCGCCTCTAGAATCCACATCGTCGGAGGGGCTTCTGCTCGTCTGGACACCGACGAACATGGCGCCGCCTCGAGCATCCTCATCGTCGGCGGTGCTTCTGCTCGTCTCGACGCCGACGAAGATGGCGCCGCCTCTAGAATCCACATCGTCGGAGGGGCTTCTGCTCGTCTGGACACCGACGAACATGGCGCCGCCTCGAGCATCCTCATCGTCGGCGGTGCTTCTGCTCGTCTCGACGCCGACGAAGATGGCGCCGCCTCTAGAATCCACATCGTCGGAGGGGCTTCTGCTCGTCTGGACACCGACGAACATGGCGCCGCCTCGAGCATCCTCATCGTCGGCGGTGCTTCTGCTCGTCTCGACGCCGACGAAGATGGCGCCGCCTCTAGAATCCACATCGTCGGAGGGGCTTCTGCTCGTCTGGACACCGACGAACATGGCGCTGCCTCGAGCATCCTCATCGTCGGCGGTGCTTCTGCTCGTCTCGACGCCGACGAAGATGGCGCCGCCTCTAGAATCCACATCGTCGGAGGGGCTTCTGCTCGTCTGGACACCGACGAACATGGCGCCGCCTCGAGCATCCTCATCGTCGGCGGTGCTTCTGCTCGTCTCGACGCCGACGAAGATGGCGCCGCCTCTAGAATCCACATCGTCGGAGGGGCTTCTGCTCGTCTGGACACCGACTAACATGGCGCCGCCTCGAGCATCCTCATCGTCGGCGGTGCTTCTGCTCGTCTCGACGCCGACGAAGATGGCGCCGCCTCTAGAATCCACATCGTCGGAGGGGCTTCTGCTCGTCTGGACACCGACGAACATGGCGCCGCCTCGAGCATCCTCATCGTCGGCGGTGCTTCTGCTCGTCTCGACGCCGACGAAGATGGCGCCGCCTCTAGAATCCACATCGTCGGAGGGGCTTCTGCTCGTCTGGACACCGACTAACATGGCGCCGCCTCGAGCATCCTCATCGTCGGCGGTGCTTCTGCTCGTCTCGACGCCGACGAAGATGGCGCCGCCTCTAGAATCCACATCGTCGGAGGGGCTTCTGCTCGTCTGGACACCGACGAACATGGCGCCGCCTCGAGCATCCTCATCGTCGGCGGTGCTTCTGCTCGTCTCGACGCCGACGAAGATGGCGCCGCCTCTAGAATCCACATCGTCGGAGGGGCTTCTGCTCGTCTGGACACCGACGAACATGGCGCCGCCTCGAGCATCCTCATCGTCGGCGGTGCTTCTGCTCGTCTCGACGCCGACGAAGATGGCGCCGCCTCTAGAATCCACATCGTCGGAGGGGCTTCTGCTCGTCTGGACACCGACGAACATGGCGCCGCCTCGAGCATCCTCATCGTCGGCGGTGCTTCTGCTCGTCTCGACGCCGACGAAGATGGCGCCGCCTCTAGAATCCACATCGTCGGAGGGGCTTCTGCTCGTCTGGACACCGACGAACATGGCGCCGCCTCGAGCATCCTCATCGTCGGCGGTGCTTCTGCTCGTCTCGACGCCGACGAAGATGGCGCCGCCTCTAGAATCCACATCGTCGGAGGGGCTTCTGCTCGTCTGGACACCGACGAACATGGCGCCGCCTCGAGCATCCTCATCGTCGGCGGCCGCCACCTCGGCAGTGACGAAACCTGCCCGTCCACGCAACTACACCGCAGACTAACTAAGGGAGCGAAATAAAGCAGCACACCGATCTTGGAGGCAGGCCGCCCAATTAACCCGCTGCAATTTCATCACAAAACTCTAAAACATACCCCGCAGCACAACTCGAAAACATTACTCGTGCCACAAAACTCCACGGATCACTCCGCGGCGTTCCATTGGAAATTCATGCTTTCGCATTTACAACTCATATAGAAGTGCTTAGGTGTCTTCCGACTTTTCATTATCGTACGTGGTCTCCGTGGAGGAAATAAACGAACATATGCAGGTGAATGAACTATACTTTACCCAATGACTCAAAGAATCAAAGTTTTACGAACACTCTCCGAAAGCCAAAATGAACGCCGTAAGCCAGGATTTGAACTCTGGGCCTCGTAATGTCCGGTCGGGTGTGCTGGCCACTACACCACTACACCTCGGTTTTCTGGCATTTTCTATCTGCCTTATTAATGCAGAATAAACGAAATGTACCCAATCAGATGTGTTCTGGAAGCACACGCCACCGCGTTGAACGCGGTACGACATTTCCTGTACGTGGTACGTGCTCGTTGTGCTCCAGAAATCCTGCCACTGTTTATCTCGTCACGTGTACATGTATGATTATTTTTGCTTCTGAGCTTTAAAGGCACAGTATCATCATCATCTGCGAAAATCAAGAGCCACGTTATTGATTATGCATCACGGGCACTTTTTCATCATCGGATGAGGTCTCCGAGGAGGAAATAAACGGACATATGCAGATGAATGAACCGTACTTAGTCCAATGTATCAAAGAATCAAACTTTTATGGATCCGCCGAAAGCCAAAAGAAACGGCGGAGCCAAGCTTTATGACCTTATATATATATATATATATATATATATATATACATATATCCGGTCTGACTTTCAACATTGATTGCCTCCATTTCTTCGATATAAACGTTTCCCCTTAGAAACGTATAATTAAAGAAGTAATTAGTGAATTTTCGTTAGTCATGCATTTATCATTTGCATTTTGTCCTGAACACAATGTCCGCCTGGCCGGATAAATCACTTGCGCACACCGGATTTCTGTTGATTTCTAGGCTTCCTTTTTTTTATTATAAATAACAAACATATAAAAAAATCTGTATACGCGGTATTTTTCCAAGTGCTCCCGACTCGGGAGATTCTTGGGTGTCTCGTGAACCACAAGCGTGACCGCGCAGCCAAAACACGGCGCGTGCTGGGGACCAGGCGCTTGAAAGAGATGCTCTGCCGCTCTCACTTTGTCAGTTGCTCTGGTGGCTTCACTTTCAGCAATAAAAATTTAAAAAAATGATCGGGAGCACACCATGTCGAATAGCATCAACCCGAAAAAAACACGCGCATGTATGACAGCATTTTTGTTTTCTTTGTTTTGCCTGGCATTTTACGATTTACGTCCTGATTGTATTTTCTTTCTGTTTGCTTTGAACGAAGTTAGGATTCGTCCTGGTTTTCAACCTACTTAATAGTTTGAGGCCCTAATATAGTCCGACGTCGAGCGTAGCAGACGCGGCGTAGCGTAGCGGACACCGATCGCTGATTGGTCGCAGATATCGAGTTTCTGCTCCGCCGGCCAATAAAAGGCCCGCGTTTTGCGCTACCCTCCGTTCCCTGCGCTCAACGTCGGAGTATAACAGATACTTTAGAAAGACACCAGACACTCTGCTAAAGCTTTCTGACAGGCACCCACTCCTCTTCCCTCTGAACAAGATTATCGGAAAAAGCTTGGAATAATAATAATGATAATACAATTTATAAGCCTGCCGGCCAAGCACGCTTATTTTTTCGAGCAGTATAACTTCGATGTTTACAATACTATAAAAATTAAATCTAGCAAAAAAAAAAAGAAAAAGCTTAATTGTTGGATATATATTTATATAGTTAAAAAGAAACTTGCAAGTTGATCAGCAGGAATAGGGCCTTCCGTCCCGCGCCTGCGTGTATTCGTTTCCTTTACCATGGTCACTAGATGGTATTATGGGCCGGGAGCCACTTATCTCGCGGACTGCTACAGTGGGAGAATGTGCTTCAGTCCAATGCAGAGAAGCTCACTCCGTTCTACACATGAAGGTATCACCAAATCCGCTTGCCGAAGTTGTGTGGCCGGTTCGCACTTGCGTTTGGTTGCTTCGATCGCAATGCATGGTGCGGCCTAAAAGAGTATAGTTGTAAACCCGAGGCTGGGGATACGGACAAGGGACAAAACACAGAACGACACGGACGAAGTCTCAAACGCAGCTACAAACTTTATTTCACAGGACAAACATATATGTCACTCGCCACCCTTTGTCCCCCTCTTTTTCCCCTTCCTTTTTCCCAAAACCCCTACCCCTTCCCTCTTTCTTTTCCCAGGCCCACAAACATTCCAGTAAAAAAACAAAAAACAAAATCAGACGGCGTCAACTTAAAGTTGCCGACAGATCCCGTGTCAACAACATACACCGCGACATCCCGAGGTCACTCCGGCTCTCCCAAGCAAGTCGCAAAGCCGCCGACAGGTCCCCTGTCACCACACACACTCCGCGACACCCCGAGGTCATCCCGGTTCTCTCAAACCAGTGAGCCGCAAAAATTTTTCGGCTTCCGTACTTAAGTGGACGGACGCGTGACTGATGCATTCGGCAGACATCTTTGTTCTAATGGTCTCTCTCACTAATCTTTTCATGTCGTTGTTTTCCCTTTCTACAATCTTTAGGTCTCCCCAGGCTGGAGAGCAGTCGGCACATTCATTCAAATGTTTAGCTATTTCCGAATTCGGATCTTTGTTTTTTACATATATGTGACATATATGTTTGTCCTGTGAAATAAAGTTTGTAGCTGCGTTTGAGACTTCGTCCGTGTCGTTCTGTGTTTTGTCCCTTGTCCGTATCCCCAGTCTCGGGTTTACAACTATGCTCAATTTACACCAGCTAGCCTGCACCCTCACCATTGCTTCATTACTAAAAGAGTCCACTGACTTTAGTACAGCCTTGTGCTTCCTTGTATACTTTGTCTCCTAGACCGACAAACAAAAACAGCGGACACCGACAAACCTCAAGCACACCCGTAGTGCACGTCTTTGGCAGGCTTGTCATCACTCGTGCATTCTTCACGAGCATTGAGAGACTGCATGCAAGCCTGCCAAAGTACCTTCGCGTACCCGTTGCATGTGGCTTGTCGGTGTCGGTTGTTTCTGTTTGTCGCTCTAGTGGGACTTGGGCATTACAACGAGAGAACACACTGGCACGCTGGAGTCATCTGGGCGGTAAAAGAGTACACACTTCCGTTAGTTTTGTGATGCACTTAAAATAATGGAGCGAAAAACGAAAAACAACAACGATGGACGAATCAAAGAATATTGAATAAGAAAACATTGTGTCGGTGTACTGTAACATTGTTTTGAATATTGAGAGGAAAGTCGCGATGCACGCTTAGTACCGGGAGGGGGGGTGACCTCATTTTTGTGCAAACTATTAGTGTAACTACGATTTCTTATAAATATGGAAGCATCATTTCAACCATCGAGTGGCACCACGACTCTGCCGGAACACAAATGAAAACACTGAAGCTCGTGAATGGTTGAAGGCGTCATCCCTCAGTTCGTGTCATCGATCGAATTGCATGGATCCCGTGTGGGTGACGATGTTTCAGGTACACCTTGTACCAAGATTTAAAGAAAGCTGGCGCTCACTATGCGTGCCGAGCAGACGCAGTACGGTTCTCAGTCCTATTAACCAAGTCAAGATATTTCTTTTCGCAATGTGCCAAACTGATAAATTAACGAATATTATTTAGCTGATTTTCTAAAATATTAATGTGCGCTTGGTCAAGGCGGCGTTTGTCAGACCTCGACCTCTTATGAGAATGCAGCAACAGAAAAACTAAAAAAATATTTAGTCGGGTCAAACGCATAGCATTGACCAGTGTTGGAACTAACGCGTTACACGTAACGACG
Source organism: Ixodes ricinus (assembly GCA_037355805.1). Taxonomy (NCBI): domain Eukaryota; kingdom Metazoa; phylum Arthropoda; class Arachnida; order Ixodida; family Ixodidae; genus Ixodes; species Ixodes ricinus. The sequence goes on from JAZHYW010009406.1 coordinate 21,301, forward strand.
TTACTGATAAAGCGGTAGATTTTTGTTAACTTACGTACTAACATACTCGTTAGAATCCCACATGAGTAACGAGTAAAGTAATGCCGTTATTATTTGCGGTATCTCCTATCGAACTAGGTTGCCAGTTACTCGTTACTTTAGATTAAATATGGTCGCATGATTGTTTGACAACTAAATAATTTGTATTCTGTACATTAGGTAAAAGTAAAAGAGCACCTTCGGAAGACACTTTTAACGTTCCCACAATCGGGCCAAGCGCACGAGACTGTCGCTGCGCGGAACCCCTAGCCACCCTTGGTGCAGTCTTTGTACAGAAGCTTCTTAGATAACCGTCGCCATACCCTGAAGGAGCAGCCGTCTCTCTGGAAAGAGAGATCCGTTCAAAAGGCAACTGTCTGCCGCCGCTCGAAGGATTTTGCCTCATTGTCCCTAGCTACTCCAGCTGGGCACATCCTTCTCTTTCATTAGAAATAAATTCTCGTTCTATCAACAACAGAAAGGATAAACTCTAAGTTTGGAAGCGTTGACGTTCCCACGCTTTGAACCAAAACAAGTGGCAAGGTTATCGCAGCCTTGAACGGCGTCCGTCACCAGAAAGACGTCACCATCTTTTAGAACCCCTGCCGCCGTGGTACAAAGGGGCGGTCTCTCGCTTGAGAATGACTCCCGTTTAGAAGGTCGCCTCTCACCAAATCCTGTGGGCATTCTTCTCTCATAGCGCCACAAAGATTAGACTAAAAACTGCGACAACACCACGCACCGCACCTTCGTTGTATCGTAATTCGTCAGATATAAATACCGCAGTCTTCCACAAGAGGGAATGCCCCCAACTCCCTGGAATTCAAATACCGAACTGTCTATTGCTGGGCGCTGCGCCCGACTTTTCTTTTGCAGTTTCTGGTTGTGTCAAAAGGCTACTGTAGCGCTCTGCTAGATAAACTATGTGAATACGTCAAAGCAGCAGAGCAACTTTTTGAGCGAAAAGTAATCGACGAGATGAGATCACAATGGCGCGTGTCATTTCTAGCGCTTAAGTCATAGGAATAGGAAGGCACCTTTCTTTCGAGATGGTTTTGTTAGTGGCATAATTTTTCAACTACATCTCTCAATACTCATTAATGTAAGCTAGCGAAAACTCTACGAAAACGGCTCAATTTAGTTTACTTGTATATTTCACAAGAAGGCGAAATAAATCATGGCGGTTCTATATAAACACGCTTATTTTATATTTGTTTAAGTTTGCAATAAATATTTAGACACTTTTTCTGTGCTAATTCGTGATGCAGTTTATTAGGTAATATTACGTTGTGCCCCACGACTGATAACTAGAAATCAACAGCGGTGCTTCGCATCAGTCCTATATTTCTTTCTTTTCCGTCAGTCCCTCCATTCGTAGAAGCTATCAGAGTTGTAGGTGCTTCAATAGAAACGAAAGACCGAGAAAAAAAATCACTGTCCCTACACGCCCTTGCTGAAGCAGATGAAGATCGACCGTATGCATCAAGTTCCCGTTTCTCAAGAACGGTTCGACAATCTTGTGGAGACGTTTTTTGGATAAGACGCTACAGTCATATACTAACAGCTTTCATATACTAAGGCCGGAACAAAGTAACGGCACCCTAACGTAAACGTAACTTCCATTAGGCATGGCAAGTAACCACACCGGTATTTTGTTACATTTGCAAAATGGTAACGCAGCTCTGTAACGCGTTAGCTTTTTTCCAATCTAACACGTAACCCTATTTCGTCACTTATTTTCGGAAACGGGCCCAAGACTGCCTCAGTGGGATGCACTTTGACTTTTATGGTACACACCTTGAACTCACACACTCGGTGTGCTCACTGTAATCTCTCTAATCATGTATTAAAGAAAAATATGTACAAATAATTGATTTCGAGGGCAATTGCAAATTTGTATTTACATTCGCATCCTCCAGGACCAGAATGTACGCATACGCCCACATCGGACTCCTGGCCTAACAACTTGCAGCGCCTATCACAGCCATCAGGATCTGTCGGGCAAAGAAAATCCTTAGCAGGATCCCCGGACCCTGCAAAAGATCAGTAGCGGTGTGTTATTTTTCATTTATACGCCCATGTACGCCTATATATACTATTATATACCAGTTTCTATTCTCTTTCCTTTTTTCTTTGAGGGAGGGGAGAGGGGAGGGTGTGAGTTACTGGGGTCTGACTTCTCCACGTGTTTATCAGGCTCGCCGGACGATAGATAAAAAAAAGGTAAAAAAATCTTTAAAAAAGAAACGAGTTTCAAATGAATTTTAGAGTATTTTTATCCCGGGAATCTGAATATCACGTTCGTTTCTCCCGAAGATGTAAAGGAACACGAGAGGAGACGAGAAACCTCCGACTAGTCGTTGCGTCATACCAGAATACTGCGGCCGCCAAGCGCGTGTCCCTGGTGTGGGCAGCGCCAGGTATATTCCCCTGCACTGACACCTGTCGTGACGTCTTTTTCCTTTTTTTTTCTAAATAGTACACGACGGAAGGATGGGCTTCAGTGGTACTTTGAAAATGATTTTCTCCAGCCTCCATGCACCAAATCGAAACATAATCTCAATATTCGTGATTCTGGAGGCAAAATAAAGACGATTTATGTGTCCTCCTCAAATACAAGACGGCTTCACTTTGCCTTTAAGGAAATTACGTCTTGGTAAGTTGGCTAATTACCTTAAATCTGGTCATTTACGTTTAAATGTTAATTTTACTAATAATGTTGCAATTGCAGTATTGACGACGGTTACAAATAGAGGCTAAACCAATTTTAACACTTTTTGAATGCCAGCAGGCTTTGAGATATTCATGAATCAGTTTTCGCGTTTTTGTGAAATGATTTTAGAACTGGAGAGAAAAGCTCAGGTGGCTAATGGCTCGTGGAGGAGTATAGTTCGCCGACTTTTGTTTAGTTGCCTCTTAAGTAGTGCTCTTTCAGATGTTCGTCTTCCGGGTGTATGCGCTTTTTCAACTTTTGCAATTGGCTCTACAGTTTCCTAAAGTGTAAAACAAAATCATAGCAACAAGTCAGCAAAGTCTAATAAATACCTTTACAACTTTTAATACTCACGTGCTTTTAAGACAGCATTTGTATCTTCATTTTCTTCATTGGAGCAATGGCTTACAAATCCTGCAAAATTCGAAGTAGTGCATTTTAATGTCGTCTTCCGAGGGCTGTATTTCTTAAGATGATTGCAAAGTTTGTGCGTAACGTACCGCTCACTAGAAGCAACATGGCGAGTACAGATGCCCCCATGATGAATCAGGAAGTACAATAATCTGACTGCAATTGCAAAAAAGAAAGGATGATTTTGTATATTTCTAAATGAACGTTGTTGAATTTGAAATTGCTAACAATGCAAAAAAAAACGCTACTTAAGGTCTTCCGTAGTATTTATTTATTCCAGGTTACCCCGCAACGCCCGACAGATTAGAAAGTTTTAGTATTTATTTATTTATTTATTTATTGATATTACATGCATCGCCTAGGAGGCATTATTGCAGAGAGAGGTTATCAAAAACATTTCAGATGAAAATACAGAGGGAAACACGTTTTCATTAAGCAAGTTCCATTCTAATGCAGTTCGAATCAAAAATGATCTACAACAAGAGTTTATAGTTGCAACTTTGTTTTGATGGTCAACTCTTTCTGACACGTAGAAAAGACATCGGATGTAATTTTCTTTATTGATGCAAGTTTTATCATTATATAGACACTAGAAAAGTTTTAATCTTAAATTTTTCCGTCTGCATGAGAGCAATTGCCTAGTTTAACTGTTATTTCATAGCCGTGACACTTGCTTTGAACGTATAATTATTCAAGACAAATCTGGCGTACCGACTTTATACTCATTCTAATTTATCCGATAGACTTTTAGTTTGAGTGTCCCAAACTATGCATGCATATTTGAGAACTGAACGAACAAAAGAAAAATATAAAGTTTTCTTCAGTTCTTTTGGGCAATGACGGAAATTACGACCTACGAATCCTAACATGCTGTTTGCCTTATTAGTTATGAAATTAATACGACTATTCTATAGTAAGTCGTTTGAAAAAATAACGCCGAGATAACGAATTGTATCTGTTTTGTCAAGTCGTTGATTGGCAATGGTATAACCCATACTTCCTCTGTCTTTCTTTTTTCTCAAAAATCTATAACGTTTTTACATTTCTTTACATTCAGCTCCATTCGCCAATTGCTGCACCAGTTCGACACACGGTCCAAGTCTAGTTGAAGTTTAAAATGACCTTCGTCATCCTCAATTGTTGTGTATATGACGCAATCGTCAGCAAAAAGCTTAGAGCGTGAAGAAATATTTGAGCAGATGTCATTAATATATGTGAGAAAGAGAAGAGGTCCCAACACCGACCTTGGGGAACACCAGATGTCACAGTCACGCTATTGGATGAACAACCCTTCAAAAGTACACATTGTTTTCTATCACTGAAGTAGTTACTAGTCCAGGCTAAAACATCGAAATTCATATTCAAACACTCTAACTTACTCAGTAACAGACAATGATCCACTTCATTTGGATGAAAAAAGATGCATCCTGCATGCAGTTACCCTTTTCTACAATGAAGACAGTGCAACACACTAAGATAACATTTGTTTAATGAATAGCTTTATTACATAATAATTTACATGCTTAACCTTTGCGTGACAAATAGTAACACGTTCACAGTTATTCAATGCAGAGCTATCATTCCTTACTCGCACATCACTTTCTTTTCAGGGACAGTTTCTTTGAGCACCTGCGCAGACCCTTCAGAAACAGCTGAGACCATCCTTGAGGGCATTTACAGTGATACTGATCAGCCTCTGTCACCCGTTGTACTACCAACAGCAGCTCATAGTGTCCAAAGTCCCCCCAAGAATTACAAGGCCTTGGTGGTAGCAACAGTGCCGCGCCCCCAGAGCCTCGGGGAGAGAGGGGGAGGCCAGAGACGAGCTCCTTACACCTAGAATCTGGGCAGCCCGCAGTAAGTGTTACACAGCGCACAATATCTAGTATTTCATAAAACGTACATTATCTAGGAAAAAAGAGGACCGATGCCGCAGATGCAAACGTGGACCATGAGTTCCTGGAGAAAAGGTGGCGTCACGAGAGAGAGAGCTCAGGACAAGGAGGCTTAAAGGGGCGATGCAACAATTTTTGTACTTTGCGCAAATACCGCTTAGAACGGATCCCTGACGTTGATGACCTATGAAACACGCGTTCGTTTTTCACCCCACGCAATAGAAGTCCCAGAAACAAATTAAAGAAAAACGAGCAGCGTTCACCCCCTCAACTCGCAGCCAGAACAAGCGGCCACGTGACCTGGAATGGATTATATGCCGCCAATGTTGATCATAGCCACGCGCTGGGGTTGGCAAAGCACAGGACACGCGCTGAGTTCCAGACATTGTTATGGCTCGGCTATTGTCGTCGTTGAAGCGATTGGACACGGGCCACTACCCGAATGCTTCTCGAGCTGGTAATTATCACGAGCCCAAATCGAGCGCCCACGCAATGCTCGGGTCCAATCTATGAACCGCATTCAAATATCGTCACTTGGGTGTACTGCGATCCCCACGTTACGTCATCAAATTTTGCAAAGAGATGGAATGAAAATGATCGTTTTGTTCCTTGAAAATTAAACCCGCAACCAAGGAGTTTCTTGGCCCGGTGGCGTTGCGTGCGAGTATCCTTGAAGTCCCACTAGTGCCAGTAAGCTCGTGTAAAGTGAAAAACATTCCGATTGAATATCGTTGCTTTCAGCTCCTTTAAGTGGAGCTACAGCGCATAGCCTTGCAAAGGGCACAGCTAGACACCAGCGAGAGGCGCTCTGAAAGCAAAAATTACGAGCTAAAATGGCTAAGATTTCCGATGCGTTGGGCTGAAAGTAAAGGTCGTATGCCCCGCTGTCTTCGGTGCTGTGGAGAGAAGTTACGAGACGGAAGAGAAACATCAGAACCCGAAGCGTTTAGGTGCTCCAGGCCGGGCCGCCGGAGTCACTCTGGACCAGAGGCGACGCGTGTGCTGCTGCGCTTTGGGGACAGCCTCCACGCAGCACTTCGCCGCGCCAGACCTCGCCGATGGCGACCGGACCCCGAGTCCGAGAAGGCATGCCGACCGATTGCGGTTTGGCTCGGCACCTGGATGCGCTGGTGATGGCTTGGTGACCATGCTTGGACAACTCGGACACCGCTTGCCCGCTGGAACTTCCCGATGCACTCAACACTGGATACTGTGCTTGTTGCGTGGTGTGTGTGTTCCGTGCACCGTGTTTGGTGACGACGCGCGCCTTGCATTGTCTGTTGCAGTGTGCGGCAGCGCTTCGAGTTGCGGTTCTTTGCTCCCGTCGGTCTGCCGGCCGGCGATCGCCCGGCGGCGGCACTAGAGCACTATATAGCTCCTACGGAGCAGAGTAGCGCAATCCTTTGATCCGCGTGTTTTGCCGACAACATGGCCGACAGAGCAGCTCGGCGCGAGTCACGTGGTACTCAGGGTTCCAGGAGGCGGCCCGCCCTATGGGAGAATACATGGAGATCGACGCAACACGGCTAATTAAAAAATAAACGGCGAGTTCACACTTTTCAAAACTAGTCTGTCGTGAAGTTGGTAAAGCACTAAACACTTTATCAAAGTTTTAATAATATCGGATGCGTGTGCAAATTTTGAGAAGGCAATTTCCAAGGCAATGGCGTTTGAAGCAGACGATTTTTGCACGCAGCGGAGATGGGCTCTTTGGGTTGGCCGGAGCGGGTCACGTGGACGCTGTGACGTCGCCGCGTCGTCTGCTGCATGATGCCGCTCGTGCAATTTTTAAAAACAAATTACGTCCTTACTTGGCACACAACTCAGCGCAAATGATTCTAAAATGTTCCTTTATTATGTCAAAAACTATTGTCGTTCCGTACATCTCCACAACATTGAAGAAACAACGATTTTCTCACGTTCCCCATGCATTTCTGACCGGAGTTGGAACCTCCGGGCGTTCGCCGCTAGTCGCCGAGAGACGGCGTTCTGGAGTGCGCTACTCTGCTCCGAAGGAGCTATATAGTGCTCTAGTGCGAAGCTGCCGAACCATTTGCGGTTTGGCTCCGGCATCTGGATGCGCTGGTGTGCTTGGTGTGCCATCACTTGGACAACTCGGATACCGCTTGCCCGCACCGGTACTTCCCCGATGCGCTCCAACGCTGGATGCTGACCAATCTGCCCAGCGCGTGCTGTGTGTTCCAGCCTGCGCACCGTGTTCGGTGACGACGCCTGGACGACCACGTGTGCGCCGCCGGAGATTACCGCTGCGCTCACCACTGGACTCTACAAAAGTATTTCGTGCTATGCCAGTAGCCGTTACAACCGAGAGATCGTCGCAATTCCAGGGCCAGTCCGCCTGGGTCTGAAATCTGGGCATCTCTTAGTAACGACAATAACTCAAATTCTTGGCTAAGTCCAGTGGTGGCGCAGCAGCCCGGCGATTACTACTGAGTCAAAATTGGGCGGAAATGCGCGGTTTCAGGGTGGATACAACGGTTGCCCCCAATTTTGGGTCTAGGCGGAACCAACATTTTCATTCCGGCCTGTACCTGACATTTTCGTACGGGTCCTTTTGCCTGAAAACGCAAATTTGGAGAGTACATTCCATCAAAGACCACCACATACGTAATTTAGGACATTCCATCAGTGGCAGTCAGACGTCATCTGATGGACCATCAGGGCACGTTCCACCAGGGCTTCTGACTGGCAGTCAGACGTCATCTGATGGACCATCAGGGACACGTTCCACCAGGGCTGCTGACTGGCAGTCGGTGTCCCAAATTACGTATCTTAGATGGAATTTTCAATGAGGAAGCTTTTGCTCTACATTCGAGGTGAATAGTGCTTCCATTGCCTCGCTGAAAAAGCTCATTGCAGGCATGAAGCATTCGTAGAACAACATGGCACTCCTCCGTGCCTCAGCTCAAATGGTGTTCAGCGTAGCAGTCGATATACTGAGCAAGAAATACCGCAAAATGTCTGACGAGACTTTAGAGAGCCAGCTTTTCGCTCCAAATGCTCAAGGTCACAGCGAATGGAACGGGCCGCAACAAGGCCAAGAACTTGAATAACCCTCTTCCCTCTGTTTCTTACTTGAAGGACAATAATGTTGTAGTAATGCCACGAAAGTAACGGATTACTTTTTGGGTGACAGTCACTTACTCTTATGGGATGGTAATTGTAATTGTCAAATTAAGTTCACAATTTGTCTGAGTAACTGTAAATGTAATTACTTTACTATTTTTTAGTAACGTCGTACAAGCCTGGTGCAGACCAGGGCGGATAAAGGCCGTGGTAAAAAAGCGGAAAATCCACAAGTGTCTAGTTGGGAATCGGTCGGCGGCAGAGGAAAGGAACTTCTATGAGAGCGATAGCATCACTGAATTCTTGACCGTGTCACGAACTATTGTTACAAGCTAGGTACAACTGTGCATGCCTCAAAATAAAGCTTTTATTTGGTCTACTAGTCTGTTATGCGACATCTGCATAGAGAAAATGTTCTGTAAAGGCCAGACATTATCTCGCTGTGGCAAGGTTCATTCTAGAAACACATAATTACGTGTAAAATTAATAAATCTTGTTCCATTGCAATTTTATATATATATATATATATATATATATATATATATATATATATATTTTTTTTTTTTTTTATTATTGTGAGGTGTGGGGAGTGTAAAAGCCCAATTCGCTCATGTAGAAAAACAAAATGTCATTAATGCGGTTCTCCCGCTTGGGAGTTTAAATTAAAAACATTGAAACCCAAATGAAAAAGGCCAATTGGATCGATACCAATGGTTAATTATTTTAAACTGGGCATACTGCTACCTTGATCAGTTCAACGAACAGTTTCTTTAGTTCCGCTGAGTATGACTTGTTTCGATACGGTGAGACCAGTTTCATTGCCAGTTGTAACTGTTGGACTGCCAGTTAAAACAGTTCAACTGCCAGTTCAAACTGTTTGGCTGCCAGCTTGAACATTAATACACCAGTCGCTTCAGTTCAAGCCACCAGTTTCGCCTGATTCGCTACCAGTTTGAACTGTACAACTAACAGTTTATCCAATTAAGCTGCCAGCTTGGCCAGTTCACCTTCCAAGTTCGGCCAGTTTCGACAGTTTGATTTCCAATTTGTCCGGTACAATTCCACTACAACCAGATAATTTCGGGTTCGGCCAGTTCATATCCAAACTGTTTTCAAACCGTTTTTTGTTGCAATAGGGGCCCTATCGTTTTCATCTTCACCCAGTAACAAGGGGTTCCAAAACAAACAGAAACGCAAGGTCGTCACCATCGCACCCGGAAGGACTACAGGCGCGGACAAAGTATCACAAGCACTGGGAACACACAATGACCGTTTTTAACTGTACGAAAGGTCGCTGGTTCATCGCGAGCCGAGGAACTTAAGCTAAAAGTCTTTTCGAAGGAATATTAAAATTTGCAAACGTAGCGTGACATGACGTCATAGACATTGGCAACTACCAATGGGTCTGTTCAATGACAGATAATCGACTATCGGCCGATGATCGGTCCTCGGTCGATGATAAATTTATTGATCGATTGTCAAATATCGATTATCGAGAAATCAAAATTTTTCTTTTCCGATATCAGAAAAAGATGTTTCTTAACCTAAATAGCTTAGGATAGCACAGGATTGGCACCTCGTCGCGCGCTCCTACGTCAGACCTAGCTGCGCGCGACCGGTAAGGTATCCGTATAGGATCGATGTCAGAAACTAGATACCCGTATTATATCGGAAACATATCGATATCAGAAACATGTTTTCTCATCGCAAACGCATGTTTTAGTATTGATTGGTTATTGGGGCGATCGTGTACACTTTTACTAATAACGAGGTAGCGTTTAGGAGCTCGTGTCGCAGAATGTCCGGCGTCGGTGTCAGGGTCGGTGCGACCGCAAAATCCTGATTGGTCGATAGGGCCATTACGTCACACGTGTGTCATCACGCCACATGACCTCACGTGGGAATTTCAAAACCTCCAACGCTCACGTGTAACGTCACGCGACACGTGACGCTAGCGACTAGACCACGTACACACGCTCGCACGGCTTGGGAACGTGCGCGGGTTTACATGAAAAGGCTTATTACGCTATCGCGTTCTACTCTTAGAGGGGCCCTGCACGGACTTTTTTACTGGTTTCTAATTTGCTACGAACCTGAGCGCACTGAACGTAGTAACTTAGTAAAACTTTTCTTCGAATTTCGCTTTATTTTAAAAAATTATAGGCAAATTAAAATTACAAAAACAAGCAAAAAATAACCTCCTTCATGACGTCCTTGGTTGCTTGAGTGGCCGTGAACTAGAGGGACGGGTAGTGAGCTCAGCGAGCGCTCGCGGCATGCAGCGCTCCATGTCGACGGCTCGAGAAGGCGCCACTAAAGCGTGTTCTGGATAGGCTGTATGAAGCGGGCAGCCAGGGCGGCTCGCATTGCACTTCGCTGCGCGATTAAACACTAATTCGGCATGACACTTCATTGGCCACGAACAACAGTAAACACGGGTAATGGATCAGTTCAGAACGGGAGCCACTTCGCGCCAAACGGCCAAACCGCAAGCCAAACCTGCTTCGGAAGGCCTTCGGAAAGCGCGCTACAGGTCGGACTGTCGGATCCTCGAACCGGTATACGATCGCAGCGCCGCCTCGTACATCCGGGACCTTTATACGCTCGCCGCTAGTCAGTGCCTCATCCCACTACCCCTTTCTAGTACGCGCGTATGTGCCGTTTTTTTTTTTTTTCGCCGCTTGGTGGCGGGTATGTCGACGGGTCATTTCTTGTTTCCGTATTTTATATACTGCATTTTTTTCTGATCTAAAAGACTGGACAAAAACTACAACTACAACTACTACAACGAAAGCAAAAAGGTGGACAGCTTAAAAAATATTGCAAGGCCTCTTTAAAAGCGAAGCTTAAACGACCTCAAGGTGTTTTTTTTTAAATAAATTTAGGACAGTTGAATTTGTGCGTCACAAGTGCAGGAAGGGGAAGGAGGAAGAGAGGTAAGTGGGGCAGGAGGAAGTGCATTGTAGGAGGGAGGATGGGGAGGGAAATAGAAAGGGGAGGGAGGGGAAGGGAAGTGAGGAGGAAGAAGGGGGGAGAAGAATCTGTATGAGGTTGAGGAAGGGGATTGCGAGGGAGGGAGAAGTGAAGGAGAGGAAATCGGTGTGTCGTTTGACGCATATTGCCCCGCTATATTTAGCGGGAAAATCAGTTAGGTGTGTCACACCCTAGCCATAAACATCTTCGCAGTAAAAAGAGAGCGGGTGAAGAGAAGAGGGAGGGAGGTATCGGAGGAGAATAGGGGACGATTGGGGAAAGAAAGGGAGAGGAGGGGAAAAGTATGTAATTCGAAGCAGATGAGGAGTGGAGGCAGATGTTGAGAAAACCCTAGAGGTGGAGAGATCTGGAGAGGGAGGGGGAAGTAAGGAAAGGAATGGGCAGAGGGAATCAGGTGTGTCACGTGAGGTATATTTCCCCGCTAGATTTAACGGGGAAACTGAATTGGTGCTGAAGTCACGTGATGTCAATTTCCAAGCTTAATCTAGCCTGGAAACTCAATTTATGTCTATGTTACAAGATTAAATCTTCCCGTTAAACTAAGGAGGGATACTGGACCGACGAATGGGTCACGAGACGTTAATTTCCCGATCAGTGTTTAAGTCACGTGACTTTGGGTCACGTGAGCGTCAATTTTCCCGCAAATATTAGCGGATAATGCACGGATCGACGGATGCACGGACAAACAAAATGTTGGGATTCGGAGGTTTCGTTGAAAAGAATTTTATGCTTGAAGAGTAATTTTTCGTGAAATCACCTACAACAAACTTGAGCTTGATAATATTCGTACTTTATTCTTGGACGGCTGACATCATTAAATAGCTGAAAAGCAAGAACAACAAGAACACGCGACGAACGCTTCGCTGAGGAAGTGGGGTCGGTACTGAGGCGGGCGGTCGGGATTGTGAAGTGTCAAAGATGGCGCTGTGCCTCTGATAGTGGCGCGCAGCCGCCGTGAGATGGCAATAATAATAAATAACGTCTATTGGAATCATAGTGCCGGTGATCACCTCAGCACTTATTGCCACTCCAAATACAATTTCTTTTCCTCGTTGAATCTCATATGATACATTTCTCAAGGTTCTTTGATTGCACCCAGTGTTGCAGGCATTACCGAAAAAAAAAGTAACGAAATACGTCACCCTTTACTTGCAAATAAAAGTAAGGCATTACCGTCCTACCCTACCTCAAAATAGAAATAACGCATTACCGTTACCGATAAAAAGTTACTCACTTTAATTTTGCATTACTTTTTTTTTAAATATGAATTAACACGTTTTACTCTTTTGACGTTACAGGTATGCATGTGCGCCATATTTCAAGGAACATTCTGTCCACGCAGAAACTAAGCATAATTACTTTATATTTTCTACAGTTTTTTATTACATGTTTACCTAGTTATTTATTACATGTACCCCCAGGGCCTTCGGCATCGAAGAGGGGAGTGGTTACAAAAATAAATGATGGTGAAGTAAAAAAAGCAGTCACTAGAGGTACAAAAAATGGCGTTTATTCATACAATATTGGCAAAGGCGTTCTGGAACAGTTGGAGGTCTTCGATCGAAGCTATTGGTACGGGAAGGCGATTCCACTTTTTCGATGTACGTTGGAGAAAAGACTGAAAAAAGGCATTAGTCCTGCACGATGGGAAACCGACCTTATGGACGTGATCTAATCGAGATGAAACGTATTGGGGAGGTAAAATAAGTTCGGCGCGGATATAAGGGTGATAAAACAACTCGTGAAAGAGGCAAAGACGAAAGTTTCTATGACGAGATGCCAAAGACGGTAAATCGAGGCTGGATTTCATTGTGGCTATGCTCGCAGTTCTGTTATAGTTGGACAAAATAAAACGTACGGAGTTATTCTGGACCATTTCGAGTGAGTGAATTAGATTTTCATGACAAGGATTTCAGACTGAAACGGCATATTCGAGTTTTGGACGAATTAGTGCTTTGTAAAGTAGAAGTTTTAGAGCTGAGGGAAATTGTGCGAAATTACGTCGAAGATATACCAACTTGCGGTTAGCGTTATTAAATATATATGTTATATGAACTGTCCAAGTGAGATTGGATGTGATGTGAGTACCAAGATTTATAACTAGCCACAGCGCCCAGGAGCGAGTTATGAAGGTGGCAAACAGGTAGATTATGAATTTTCCTGGACACGCGCATAAATTTACATTTGTTAATGTTCAATTCCATGCATCACGATTTGCACCAAAAGAAATAGCGTTAAGGTCGGACTGGAGCGTGTTAATGGCATTTTCACGAGTTATTTCCCTATATACAACACAGTCATCGGCAAAAAAAATGAATATGGGAAGCGACACAAGATGGTAGATCCTTAATGTATATAAGAAAAGAAGAGGTCCGAGCACAGAGCCTTGTGTTACACCGGAGTGAACGCCACTCGGCTGAAAGAGAGGACTATTAGCAACAATGAACTGCGAACGGTTAACCAAAAACATTTAAGCGAGATAAGAAGTTTTGGATCCAGGTTAGGTTGGTGCAATTTATAGAGCAATAGCCCTTGGCATTCCTTATCAAAGGCTTTTGAAAAGTCTAAGAAGGTGCAATCGGCTAAAGAGGAATGGATCAACAATGACATTTAGCTTATGAAGGACTGATACCAACTGTGTTTCACACGCGTATGTTTTTCGAAAGCCTTGTTGTGACGACGTGAAAACCAAATTAGATTCAAGGAAGTTGGCAAATTTCGAAAACAGTATATGTTCGAAAATTTTACATGGGATGCTGGTGAGTGATATTGGTCGGTATAATTAAGTGGATAATGCTTGTTACCTGATTTGCGAAGTGGAAGCACCTTCCTGACCATCCACTCAGCTGAGGGACAACCATCATCGATTGACTGTTGAAATATTTTTGATAGCACAAGTAAACAATAAAAGCTCGTACATTAAAAAAAATGGGGCTGATGAGGTCACAACCAGGAGCGGAGGAAAGTTTAAGTGATCTAAGTATGCTCTCGAAACCTAAAGGCTCTATGATTATCGGGAGCATAGCAGGGTAGTTGTAGGAATTGGTAGTCGGTAGTGGGACGTTGGAAGGTACAGAAACATTACGCATAAAATTTAATTGAAGATAAACGTACATTGTTGAGAGACAATGAGATTCCCTGAACTGTCAACTGGTGAGATATTAACATCATCAGCAAGGTTTATCACGCGCCAAATTTTTTTAATGTCGATTGCAAGCATGGATGATAAGGTATTTTAATTGCCGCCACGTATTCGTTGGAAGCCAGTTTGTAAGCGGCCCAGCGAGCATCGTCTGAGGATGATTTGGCCGATTTGTACAGTCGTTTTTTCTGTTTTATAGACGTCTGATGTGGGGGTTATACGTGGGAGCATTACTCTTAGATATCATAGTGCGGGTAGGAATATACTTATTAGTTAAGTCGTTCGTCTTGGCCACGAACATATCCCAGTTGGATGGCACTGCAGCGAATTTCAAATTCAATCAAAAATGTTTCGAGCAAGACGGATAGATCACTATTAATAGCTTTAAAAGTTGCCTTTTGGTAATTACGAATAGTATTTCATTTTTATTTTAGTCTTAAGGCGCTGCAGGTTGACGTGAAATGACAGAAGGGAATAATCACTCGAGCCAGGCAAGTAAGTAATCCCTGAGATGAGATCAAGGCAAGATGTTAGTACAAGGTCTAGTGTATTCCCGACTGATTCCCTTATTTTTGTGGGTTGCCTGACAAGTGGCGTGAATCAAAACACAGAACATAGGTTTAGAAATTAATTTGCTAGAGTGGAAAAAGGTTGCATACAAGACGATTCGCTGTCCCACGAAATATTAGGAATAATAAAATCGCTCAGTAGAAATAAAAGTAATGTAAAATGACGAGACACAACTAGGTTAATTACATCGAGTAGCTCGCTTACGACGGTGGAATAATAATTAGGTGGATGATAGCAATCACCAACGATAACTCTTTTTGATTTATTTCGATAATAGCCCATACCATTTCCAAGTTGCTGGGGATATGAACACACTGGGAAGGCAATTCTTTAGAAATGGCCAAAAGAACGCCGTCGCCTTGACCCACTGTGCGGTCGCAGCGATAAACAGAAAAACGATGTGCTGCCTCGAAGATTTCTTGATCGCGAAAATGAGGATGCAACCAGGTTTCAGTTAATGCTATGATATCAGCATTGCAGGTATCTATAGCCGAGGTTAGTGAATCACGCTTATTAGTTATGCTACGAATGTTACAGCAAAGAAACCTAAATACTCACAAGAAAAAACGCTAAGAAAAACACAAAATAACTCAAAACTATGCATGGCTTGCCGCCTAGAAACACACAAAAAAAATGATGTGTAATATTTTAAGTCTTGGAAAGAAAAAATGACGAATAACGTAACTCCGTTATCCGTTACTTGATATATGTAACGTGTACATTAGCCGTTACTCTTTGGAAAAAGTAACGAGTACGTAACACGTTACCGGAACAAAGTAATGCGTTAACGCCAACACTAATTGCACCTCAAAGTAACAGTAATTGGTGCCTACAAAATTACTCGATTTCTCCGTTCGACGTTATATCCGACCTCAGCTGTCAGCACGTTCCGATGGAACCCGTGGAGGGTTTTAATAGATCGTTCCGATACCTCGGACATCCCCGATGACGATACGATGCATGCCCAAAGGCGGCGACGAACTCTCGTGTATCGTTATCGGAGTCATCAAAACGATTTACTAAAACACTCTATTAACGGCAAAATTTAATGCTCAGCCGCATTCTTCTATCCGTGAATGGATTAAACTGCGAAAGTAAAGTCATAAAAACAACGAGCGCCATGACAGTGCGCTTCCGACGCCTTTGATTGGCTGATTGGAAAGTAGCGCAGGCTGCGTTCAGTGTTAAAGTGAAACAGAGTATAAAATCTTAAGGGCGTTTCACACACTTGCTTCGAGTCCGACCAGCACCTCCTAGACAGCAAAGCCTGCGCGTTACGTCACATGACGTCACGTCCGGGAGGCCGGCACTGCCGCTGATTGGATGCCAGTGCCGCGTCAGCGTCCGCGTGGTACCATGATAGGAAACGAGCCCCACGGCGAACGCTGACACGGCACTCGCATCCAATCAGCGCCTGTGCCGGCTGCCCGGACGTGACGTCATGTGACGTAACGCGCAGGCTTTGCTGTCTAGGAGGTGCTGGTCCGACCGAGTGCCACTGCAATGGCTTGCGAAATAAGGATTGCTATGGTAACAGCTGCGTCGGCTGCACCAAAACCGGTTTTTTTTTAACACTGATATCCATTGTAGTCGGCTGGATCGCGGATGGGGAGCCCGTCGGTGGCACCACTGGTGCCCAATACTTGCCACCAGGAAATACACGCGACTTTATGGGAAAAACACACGATAGTAGACTTATTGAAGCTTGTACGCTGTGCTCAAGGGCGAGTATTTTATCGTGTGCTGCGATCATTATATCGGGTGTTCGGAGATCAAATCGGTATTTGTCGAGCGTTCTAACGCCAATCAAAAAATGAAAGACCTTAAGAAATATCTGTAATGCGAAATTAGAGCGCAGCTCTTGAAGAGGAAGAGAGGGTATGGAGGGAGGGTGGGCCCTGCTCTTTCTCCGTACCCTCTCTTCCTCCTCCTCCTCCATCCCCTCCTCCTCCAATTCAGTTACTCCGCTAAATGTAGCGAGGAAAATGACGTCACATGATTTGGTGTCAAGTCATCCGTTAACAAATCCAGTTTCTCGGCAAAATTTAGCGAGAAAGTTGACGTCACATGAGCTCAACACCAATCCATCTCCCCGCTACTTGACCTCAACATCAATTCAATTACCCGCTAAATGTAGCGGGGAATTGAATTGGTGTTGAGGTCACGTGACGTCAATCTTCCCGCTAAATTTAGCGCGGTTACGCCGACGCCGACGCCGCTCAACCCGGGAACGGACGCCTAGAAGCTGTGCTCTAAAAAACAAACGTGCTGGAGCACCCACGTCTGAGCTGGCAAGCTTGTTCTTGTAGTGGAGTTAACAAACGTACTTGACTTCAACAAGACCGTCCTTGGGGAAGCCCAGAAGTTGATAAATGTCAATAATGTTCCATCTTGACATTTGATAAGGTGGCGCTTGTAAAAAGATTGAAAAATAAAAATTGCCTCAATGGTTACCGCCTCAATGGGCACAACCAATTTAAAGCCAATTCGTTATCAACTACTATCGACATTAAGCGGTACCGTGACTTTAATAATGCGGGTGATGTCGATATTTTAGACGTTCTGCAAGAAAGCTATTCGATTTTTTATAATATGTATGATCCTGTTACAAATACTACCAATGAATTGTGGTTACGGTTTAGAGGTATAGTTCAGCACTGCATTCAGAAGTTTGTTCCTTTGCGTATTAGGAGAGTGAAAAAGTTTAACCCATGGATTACACGTGACATTCTACATTTGAAGCGTAAAATACGGCGAGTTCGTAAATTTGGTAATGGGAATAACATCTCGTCTATACCGTTTTTGCGCAGACAGTTGAGGTCTTCTGTTAAAATCGCTAAACACCGTTTTTTTAACATCACCTTGCATAACTATCTGATTAGTGATCCCCGAAAGTTTTGGAGGTTTTTGAAACGACAGAAGTGTTCTTTCTCGGACATGAAACTGTGCAATATCCTAACAAATAACAAGCAGTTAATTTCAAATGCTTTCAACGAGTACTTCACGTCTATATTTACTGTGGAAACGGGAATAGTTCCAAGTTATGAGAGTTCTAGAATAATGATACCGGACATCAGCATTACTGAAGAGGGAGTTTTTGCGGCCCTCCTTAACCTTGACGTTAGGAAGAGCCACGGTCCCGACGACATTCCGAATGTTTTTTTGTTTAGATACGCTGAATGGTCGGCAAAGTTTTTGCATTTGACTTTTTGCCATAGTCTCAATACGGGAGACGTGCCTGATGAATGGAAAAAGGCTAGGGTGATACCAATATTTAAATCGGGTGACAGTCAATGCGTCGAAAACTACAGACCTGTTTCACTTTTATGTACGGCTAGTAAAGTTCTTGAACACTTCGTATTCAAACATCTTATAACATTTTTTGAGGACAGTATGTTTTTTTCGGGACGAACAGCATGGATTCAGACGGGGTTTTTCCACTGTAACACAACTTGTTCATACGATACACGAACTTGCGGTTGTCATTGATATCGGCGGACAGACAGATGTTATCTTTTTAGATTTTGCAAAAGCGTTTGATCGCGTCTCCCACGACAAACTACTGCATAAGTTACGCTACATCATCAGTAACGAAAACATATTACGATGGCTTGATTCATATCTTACTAACCGTGCGCAGTGTGTTAGTGTTAATCCTGTTTTAATGCGAATATTAATGCGAATAGCATTCTTTGGCTACTTCACGCACTTTTCGTCTATGTATCTATCTGGCTATCTAACCTCTTACGCCGCGGGTCGATAAATAAATAAAAAAGACCGGCGCCGGCTGGGATTCGAACCGTTGACCCTTTGATCAGCAGGCAGACGCGCTAACCACAGAGTTATGAAGGCAGTCATTCAACGCACTCTAAACGGTTGTTTATATCTTTACCATAGGACGCGCTTTACAGCGCTGTCACAGCTACCGGTGCGCGCGCGTTCCATGCACGAGGGCTCATTCCGCTCTCGTGAGGCTGAGCACGGCCGCTAGCTCACCCTCTCCCGCGCTCGGGAGAGGGTGATGTAGCGGCCGTGCTCAGCCATCACGAGAGCGGAATGAGCCCTCGTGCATGGAATGCGCGCGCACCGGTAGCTGTGACAGCGCTGTAAAGCGCGTCCTATGGTAAAGATATAAACAACCGTTTAGAGTACCGTTGGTTGATACTAGCTGAGACGCCAGAAAGTCTGGTCGGTACCATTTTGAGTGTTTGTGCGTATGGCGCGTGCTTTGCTCGCCTTCCTAAGTGACACAAACGCACGTGCTGGGCTGCGGAGATCGTGCGCAGGGCTGTGAAAGTGTCAACAAATTTAGAATCGCCTCGAGAGTGGGCTGGCGTATCTAGAGTGTGCCGGCCACCTGACGAACGCGCATAACTCCGCACCGTTTGATGCTATTCGCATTAACGTAGATAATCATTCCCAAAGGATGGGTTCTGCTGATTTTTTACATATTCTATCAATGGAGTACCGCTTGAGACTGTTAAATAATATCAATACTTCGGAGTTTTATTTACCTCTGATTTGTCATAGAGTGCACATATTGAGTTCATAGCTCGTAAAGCAATGCGGAAGCTCTGGCTCTTAAAACGAAATATTAACCTCTGTTCACCTGAAACTAAACTGCCTGCTTATAAAACCATCATAAGACCAATGCTAGAATATGCATGTATTGTATGGGATCCTCATACAAAGCTGTCAATTGATATGTTAGGGACTGTGCAAAAAAAGCATTGCGGTTTGTGTACAACCGTTATGGTTTTATGTCATCCGTTTCAGATTTGTACCCAAGATCGGGATTGAGTGATTTAGCAACCCGGAGAAAAACAGAACGGCTGAAGTTTCTTTATAATATGACACAAGGTAATTTGCGACTGCGTCTTTGTGATTACACTTCATTTAACAAAACAAGGCCCACGAGAGGCAAACACCAATTAACACTTGTCAAACCAATGTGTCGAACCACTTTGTTTAAAGCAACCTTTTTTCCTAGAACCAGCTGTGAGTGGAATAAGCTTCTTGAAAGTGTTGTAAATTTGAGATCATTAGATACTTTTAGTGAAGCACTACTCTCGCACTTTGTTGAGTAGTGGCTCTGTCTGTTTGTTTGCACTGCTTCTGCTTGTTTTTGATTATTATTTTTGTACACCTCCTGCCTGGGCGTTCTACAGAATGCTGGCAGTATTACCAAATAAATAAATAAATATAATTCAATCCTTGGATCAAGTTGGAATTTCACCAAAAAGCCAATTGGGACTGTACTTAAAAAAACTGGGCCACACCAAGATACAGCCCAGGAAAGACCGACAGGGAGAAAGGACCCCGCAAAGCCCGACACCAGCCCAACCCCACAAAGGGGCACTCAAGGCCAACACCGGTGGGTCGACGACGGTCGAGGGCATCCCTGGGCCGACAACCACCGCCGTAGTGATATTTGCTTTGACCCCCCTCCCAAGGGCAGAACCCTGTCCGGGGGCCCACCCCTCAGTAGAAGGATAGTCACCAGAGCCTCCGTTGCAGCATACAAGCTGGCAGGGCGCACCACGTGCAGGTGGAGGTATCACTTCCCTCGCGGCATCCCACAGCGAGGTTCCATCTTTAGGAGTGAGCGAATTCCGCGTTGCAAAGCCTTCAAGTTTGTCGTCTGCTAAACCGAACTCATCGAAAGCGACTACGCCGTTAATATGTAACTCTTGTCTCATTGAGACACTACATTTTACGCCAGCGGAGTCACTCTTGACCACAAAACATTTATTTGTAAGACCTATGACAGCTGTCAGTTTTAATGTTTGTGCACAAGTTATTTGACGGGCTTCCCGAAGAGCAGCCAAAATGTTTTGGTGTCGACCAATACTTAGGAACGTGGGAAACGGCACTTTTTATCGTTTTTTTGTTTTCTCCATGGAACCCTATGCATTAGCTGGTGTCAAGTGATGGCTGCCGGTAGTGCCACTCGACCTCAACAAGACAAGCTTCGATCCGTGATCCAGCCTACTACAATAAGTATCAGTGATCTTTTTACCCCGTTTTGTTGGAACCGACGCAGCTGTTGTCAAAATAACCTGTACGTCGCAAGCCGTTGCAGTCGCATTCGGTCGAGCTCACGCAAGTGTGTGGCCCAACCTTTACACAAAAGCTCGTACTTCCTAAACCCAGGTTAGTAACCTTTAGTAACATGTTATTAACCTTTAGTAACCGAAGTCAGTAACGGGAGTGTTGGTAATAGTTCCTAACCAAGAAAGTAAGCGCTTTTTTGTTCCTCTCTTCTCCTTAACCTAGCGCCGCCCAGCTCGAGAAGCCATACAATATGTGGCAGTAAGACTGCAAAATATTTTACTACCTCGCACAACCGCAGGGCTTCAGGCACTGCATCTCCTACATTTAATATTACTCACACATTGTGCGCATCATTTATTTTATCAAAATATATCATAGACACAACCCATACACAAACAAAGCAGAAGAAAACACTGACATGAACCCGCCCCACGCCCATTACTGACAGAATGAGCTGCTCTTCCGCCTTTTATGACCGCCGGTTTTTTCGGCGCGTCTTTCCTCGGGGATGACGTAAGTAGTTAGTGATTTAACAAGATTGCTGCTTTATTTTTTGTTCGCTAATATAATTCTTCAAGACTTTCTTTTAAGGTTCGAAGGAATGGATATCCTTCTAAAAAGCAAACGTTCCTGCTCTGACCATTTCCGACACTCGATATAACGGCCTGCTCATCTGCGCTTTCTAGCGGCCATTGTTTTGCTCTTCCTCATACCTGCGCATCAACAGTGGTAATGATTACCAGCTCGACTGTTTTGGATTGTAATAGTTATGATCTAAACGTTCTCGGCTGAGAACAACCTCATTTACTACCTTAGGTGTCAGTTATGTAGCAAAGAACTAGTAGTGTGGTAGTAAGGGACATAGAGGGGTAGCACCTGCTGCGTTTGCTCACTTTTCACTGAAACGTTTACTCCAGAGTAGTTGAGTTTACATTCCTAAGGATGCATACTGCACTACCCTTAAGACGGAAAGGAAGGGAGGCATTTTCCTCCCCTTCCCCTAATATGTATTACAAATGACTTTAATATGAAGAAGGGGGGGGGATATTGTCTCACCTCCCCACTTCCCAACCCTCCTTCCAATACTACGGTTTATATGCTTAAAATTGCCCCTCCTTGGTAAAAACGATTGCATTGTTAAATTTCAACCTTAGGTATATATTTTTTTGTTCTTTTCGTCTCCCGGTACTTTCACACATAACCTAGATATATTTCGTTACAAGAAATATAGCTGGCTTACCTTTGCCTCCCACATCTAGAATGACATCAGTAAGACAGTAAGGTCATCGTAATACCTCCATATACTTGTAAGAACGAAGCTTGCTTTGATTATAGCGCAAAAGAGGTCTTACGAGGAACGGTTTGAAAAGTCGCTATTGATCAAAGCCAAAAATTTAGCCTCGGTTCGATTCTGCGAGTAGCGTCCTTATTATCTCGAAAAGTTTTCCGATTCCGAATAATGCTTATGCCTTGCTCGTCATTCCAAAGTGGATGAAACAATGGCGATGGCTCCAGCGAGATGTGCGCATTTCACAAGCAAACAAAGGAGCGCGCGAAATTGAGTTCCACGAATGCGCGTTTGGAGAAGGTGTTTGATTGAGACCGTCCACATAGAGATGTTTCATGATATCCTTATTCCACTAATGCAAAAAGTCCTAGTCAATTGTGTCAGTTTGATTAACAAAAAACGTCAATGTAATCGTTAGGAGATTTTCTGGCACCTGTGAAATTCAACTCGAATTTCACATAAAACAGAAGTAGTAACATCAACTGTGTGCAAGTATAAAAGTTGAAATGCAAACTTCGATTTTTTCGTACCGACCGAGGTTCGAAATCGAAAAATTCGCAACTTTCGATCACAGTGGAGTTTCGAATTCGAAAAATTCGAAGCTTTCATGGTTTCTAAAATTTTGGGTTCGAATATTTCGAATATTTTTTTACTTGAGGTTCGATAAATTCGAAGATTTCGAACTTTCCTAACTTAAAAATTCGAGATATTCGAAAAATTTAAATTTCTTGGGATCTGAAGTTCGAAAAATTCGAAGATATCGAAATACTTTGGATATAAAATCGAAAAAGTCGAACGCTTCGAATTTTTATATACATAAAGTTCGAAAAGTTTCGAAGGTTTCGATTCTCCTTTAAAACTAATATTAAAAAAAAATTCGAAGATTTTGAATTTTTTTTATGTGCTGGAATATTTGCCAGTGCAGAGTGACGTGTCACCATAGATCAGCAATTTTGACCGCCAGCCCGGGGGGGGGGGGGTCTTTAGTGTGCATAGCGCAGTAGTGATCACACAAACGTACTGTTTTACGATACTCATCCAGTTCGAAACGGCCAGGGGCGGGCAGGAGGTTGAGGCTCAGAAAAACCTTGAAGCTACCTGGTAAAGTACCTCCCTCCCATTGCACGCAGGTAGTGATCCGATCGAACGCCACCCGAGTGACGCTGGCATATAGTAAGTTTAGTTTGTAATTGTCCTGGAGGTTTATTTTCCGGGACGGAGGAAACGCCCCGCAAAAAGCACAGAAGCCGACACAACTCGAGGTCGAGGAGCGTTCTACAATACAAGTGGCGTCGGAAGAGGAAAAACGGGGGAGGGGGGGAGGTGCTCTAGCCCCCTTCCCCCTTCCAGATATTTCGGACTGTTAAAGAAAGCAATACGGGGAAAGAGGGCGTGGTCGAGCTTATTTTAATCTGAAATTATTTATGTATATGTATAGCTACTGTCGCTCTTCAATGCATAAAAGATCGCGTAGAATCGTCATTTTCGGAAACTCGTTGTCAGAAGGCATTACTTGTCACATGCTTAGAGGTTCGGAAGTTCAAAGCGATGTCTTTTCGACCTAAATAACTGTGCCATTGGTAAAAGAAAAATAAACATAACAATAAATGCGGGGATAAAATGCTGGAGAAAAAAAAAGAAACTATAAAGATCCCATTGGAAGTGTTGTATTCTTTCATATTGAGAAGTTCAGAACTTCGAAACAAGTTTCTCCTACCAAAATGTCTACGGACTAGAAGAAACACTTCCCAAAAATCGTAACGCAAAACAAACAAAAAAATTTGTAATGACGTGTTGAACTTGATTAGTATTAGAAATCTTCCCCCATGAGTTAATTTATTCCTCATTTCACATTATTTTGTATTCTGCAGATGGCAATTATATGCACTGTCTGTGGTGTTAATTTAAATGCGATACCTCAAACAACTTAGAGGAAAAAAACATACCACGTTTAGGACATAATTGCCCGTAGATACATGTTTGGACATTTCTTCGAAACTCATATTGAATAACAATAATCAAATCTTAAGACGACACTTACCTAGGCTATACACAGATCATTCTTAAAAAGTTTAACATCTCTGCCGTAAATAGCTTCGGCTTTAGCGCGCTTCAAATATGGCACAAACGACAATCGTCAAAAACCCGTCGTCCTTCCTCGCCCCTTCGGGAATTTATTTCTTTAAAACTGAGCTTGCCAGAACATTGTAATAAGCGGCATTGTCTTTCGTAAGGAACGCAGCACTGCATGTAAAAATTCGAGAAAAAAAAATTACGATTGTACCTCACTACTTGAATTCAAATGAAACCGTCCGCCGGTCTTTCGAAGTTCGACGATCGTCGAACTTTTACCCTAAAAGTTCGAAGTTCGTCAAACTTTTGATTTTTCAGGATTCGAAAGTTCGAAACTTTTCGAATTCTCTTGATAAATAAGTTCGAAAGTTCGAAAATTATCGAATTCCTTGGCATAGGAAGTTCGAAAGTTCGAAAAGCTTCTAACTTTTTAGTGCACGAAATTCGAAAGTTCGAAAATCATCGAAGTTTTTGGTTTATCAAGTTCGAAAGTTCGACAAGCATCGAATTTTGCAGCATAATAAATTCGAAAGTTCGAAAAGGATCGAATTTTTTAGCGTAATAAGTTCGACGGTTCGAAAAGCGTCGAACTTCTGAGTTTTACAAGTTCGAAAATTCGACTTTTGTCGAATTTTACGATATAGAAAGTTCGAAAATTCGAAATCTTTCGAACCTTTCGATTCGATCAACGAAACTTCGGGTCGAAAAAAGTTCGCGGCATCCCTAGTTATTATGTAGTTTGGTTTGGCGTTCCGCATAACTGGAGATACCGGCACCACAATGGCTCCGCGTCTGTCTATACTGGCAGCCAGTTTGCTCCCGATATGATTCGGTGCGGCTGGTATGATTTTGCGTCCGATGACGAAGGCGACCGCCATTTTCCAAATCAACGCTTCTACCTCAGGACCACCGGTATCACCAAATCATACATGCAGAAAGGCGACCGCCAGCATCCAATAAAGCGTCCAACATTTACACCGGTATCGTTACATATACCATACATCTCGAAACAGAACATAGTCCGACGTTGAGCTCACACAAATTCCTCGGTCAACTCTTCACGGCAACGTCTTGGGACGACTGTCTCGAATAATGTGCACCACAAGTATTCGACAGCCGCACCAGCCGTACCGCATAGCAAAGCCAATGGGCACGGCAACAAGCCGATCGTGACACCAAGCCGAGGATACCGCGTCACCGGTCGACAGCGGGAAAAGGCCCGATGCTTGTACCGTGACTCGTACACGGCCAACTCGGCGTCTTTTCGTGGCTCCTCTCGTCGCAGCCAGCTTCAACCCCACCATTGCGCAACCGAAACCGGAGTCGGCTAAAAGCGAAACGTAAAGCGGCCGCCCAGTGACTTCCGCTTCCGCTGCTCGGCTTCCCCGCTTCCCCAGCTTCCCGCCGTCGCGGAGAAGATGGCGGAGACGTAGCGGCGTGGGGGACGTCGGCTCGTTCGTTGTACGGGACAGATGTTTGGCGGTTCGTTTCTACCCAGGCAAAAATCAGTCCACTTCCAGCTGGATTATGGAACTGGAAATGAGGCGGTCCAGTTGGATTCCAGCTGGAATCCAGCTGGACCGCCTCAATTCCAGTTCCATAATCCAGCTGGAAGTGGACTGATTTTCACCTGGGTACTCCGACTCTGGTTCTCAACTCGACGGCGCCTCTCATAGTTCATCCAGGTGTGGTCAGCCTGGGTCAGCGCAGCGTGGCCGGCTCTCCTCGTCCGATCGCCGTACCGTCGACGACTTCGAAGTTCGGCCGGCAGGCCTAGGATCCGAAGGCGTCTGTCTTTTCGTGAAGTGGTAAGCGAATCTCGTCCCCTTTTCGTTCTACTTTTAAATTAAGTTAGGTGCGCTTCAGTGTAAGCATGCGTGCCAAGTGTTTGTGAAATTAAGTACAAAACGAGCGTGTTGGTAACGGTACATAAACATGAGGAAGAACACAAAAAGGGGACGGACAACGAAGACTTCCACCACTGGAAGTCTTCGTTGTCCGTCCCCTTTTTGTGTTCTTCCTCATTTTTATGTGTGTTTGTGAAAATTTCGAGCTAAAATAATTGTGCTTCATCACGGTTTGTCAATTACCGAAAATGTAAATCGAGCCGATGAACGAGCAGCCATGCTTGAAAACGATGTATGCACGATGTTAACTTCTACCTGGGCGGCTTAAATAAAAAAAAGACAAGACTGGTCACGGTTGGATGCGAGGCTGGTCCCAATGCAATGGTAACCACTTAGAGCGCCTTTCTGAACGGCATGTAAGCAATATAGCGATCAACGAGACGAGCGACGGCGAGAAGCTACGAGTGCCGGCGACGAGCGACGAAGATTTCTCACTGTCGCTGCTTGCGTCGCTCGGTTATTGGGTTTCTGAAAAACGTCGCTCAACGCCTTGGTCGCTTGCACCAATCGCTTTCATAATATGTGTCTCGTCGCGCGGCTGACTACCGTATTTACTCGAAAATAGGTCGACCCCTATTTATTGAACCCGCCGAGAATAAAAAAAAATTCAAATATAGGTCGACCTTTTTTATTTTTAAGAACAGGGGAAAGTTTGGGCGAAAGAACGAAACAAACCTTTATTTACAGCACTCTCAGCTAAATCACGGGGCGATGCCAAAAACTTAATCACCGTCAGAACTTCTGGACATGTCATCGTCGACCGAAGCTTCGTCGGCTTGGTAGACATCTTCGCAAATTCGCAACAATACCTCACTGACACCGTTGTAAAATGACAACAAGAAGAAACGAAAAAGATGGAGACGGGCGAAGCGACGAAAGACAAGATACAAGACGCAAGCAACGCCGCGAGTCGAGTCGCCATGAGCAACACGCGAGCCGAGCCGCCTCAAGCAACAAACAAAAGTAACCTCCGTTTTTTGTTTTTTGTGCGCGTTTGCGAAGATGGAGGGCAAAGTGCATGGCGCATCGCGTTCCTCTCCCTCCCCTTCCCCGTTGCACAGCGAGTGGAACCGTGGAACGCTACAGGCCTACAGGCGCGATGGCAAGACCTGACGCCCGAGGGATGCGCGCGAGAGCGGCAGCGGCGCGGCCACCGCGGGCGGGCCGTCGGCTGCTGCTGTTTCGGTTGTTTTCGTGCACCAAAAGCTTTTTGAAACAAGAAGCGGCGCGGCTCTACGGCAACGCCGGCTCGGTGACTCGATAGCTCCATGCCCTCGGTAGGGTCGCAAAATTTGGTCGCGAATGTAGGTCGAAATTCTTTGGTCACGATTTCCGAAAAAAAAAGGTCGACTTATATTCGAGTAAATACGGTAACTTTAATATTTATTTTGGGTTATGTCGGACGTAACTTGAATGCTTGACGTAAAGTTACGTTGGGCGTAACTTTAATTTTTATTTCGGGTTCCGTCGGACGTAACGTTAGACACTGCGTTACACTTATGCAAAACGGGGGCTGCAGGTTCATCATATAAACCAACCATTTCTGTGTTTAATTAAAACACATCACTGACCTAAAAAATCCTGTTATCCTAGAGTTTATGCTATAGGAATGTATCACTTCAGATAAAATTTGTTATTTTCTACTTTTAGCTCCTGCCCCGCCAGGTACAACATCTGGCCTAAAGCAGTGTTTCGGATCTCCTTCCAAGACCTAAGGCGGGTCGTCATTCAGTCCAGGAGTCGGCGGTGTCTCATGGGCGTGTTGCTGGTGCTTCTTATTGGATGGTGCTACCGAGGGAGACGTTACAGTCATGTCTCGTTAATATGGACCCCGTTAATATGGATACCCCGCTATGTGGACACCGTTTTTGGGGACGAACTGGGAAAATACATGCATTTTTGTCTCGTTATTATGGACAACTCGCATTATAGACGATTTTTGGGGGTAACGGAGGTGTCCATATTAACGAGACATCACTGTATCATGCTTGAGGAAGGCAAGTATGGCAAGTATGGCCGCCGTAAGTTCACATATTGTTTTCACCTTTGCTCGAATCCACTTTTAAGAAATGCACAGTTTGCATGTGTGCATGTCTCAATGCTTCTATAGTCGGCGTTTTGTTATTCCGGAATGCTGCCAACTCTGTCAGCTCTAGTTCCTCTAGACCATGCAAATGAGATGCAACACTAAATCACATGCTCTCGCAAAAGTGCTGAGCTGAAGCACTGTAGAAGCTACTCTAGCCTTTACAATGCAGTACAAAATTGACGCCAAGTATATCTACTTTTGAGACTGCGTTTTAACAAAAGCTCTGCCGAAACAAATCTGCCACATTATAGGGAGTGCCAAAGAACCTTGCGTGCCTGACCTGGAGAAGGGCGTCTATTTTGCATAGGCCAATTTTTTTCTTAAACCAATACCTTCAGCCTCCTTGAAATGTTAACATCATGTGACACCGCTTTAATATCATTCCTTTTGTCCGTTCTCAAAAATTTTGATTTCAAGAAATGTTTATCTCTTATTCATACCCAGAGAACCCCCCCCCCCCCGTTTCAGCATGAATGCAATAAATCAGTGCAGACTAGACCTTGTAAACCGTAATCCATATGAAAATGAATGTTTGCCACATAGTCTTGCATGAGTCGGTGGCTCAGATCTCTAAATACATTTGTAGTGAGGAACGTTCTTGAATAAAACTTTTGGGCTTTGAATTTCACAGTTTAAACATCCATAAGGAACACTGTATGCCACTGATTGTTTTGTGACATATCAGAAATCGCGCAGCACTGTCATCCTTGCATACCTAACAAAAGTTTGAATTTTTTAGCATGGCATGCGCTATTTTGATGCCCATGCAGCCCTCTTTCGCAAAATTTCGTCTATAGAGCTCTTTCTTGGTTATTAACTCACATGACAGATTTGGTAGCTTGAATACTCACTCGGCATCAACACTTCTATATATTGATGTAATAGTGAAAGACAAGATGTATGGACTTGATTACGGCTCGACAGGCACAGATCTGAAGAAAAGTACTGCCGAAAACTCAAATGTCAAAATAAAAATTATTAGGTAGAATGCGAATACAATTATGGATATGGTAATGAATACAATTAGCACGTTCAATGAGAAGAATATGTGTTAAACGCACACTCAAAAAAACCTGTTGCATTTATATTCATGCTTCGGAGAACCAAGCGCTGCGGTCTCGAGGGGGAATTTGGTGAATGATTCTACCGAAAATGAAAGTAGACGGAAAAAGCAGTTTGATCTGCGACAATGAGCATTACATAAGCAAGTGGCATGTCATTATTACTGTTACAGTGCCGACTGTTTCAAACTGTCAGTCGCGTCATTCGTTGAGTTCCCTCCGTACATTACAAGGTTTGGCTCTCTCGCATGCTTTGCGAGGAAGTTGATGAACTGGAAATATCTAGCGTAGTTCTAGAAAAACTATTTCCAGAATCACATCTCAGCATCACAAAGAATATAAAAAGTTTCTAGAGACAAGGTTAGTGCAGGAGTTGAATAAAAGAAATACTTAGTTCTGCGAAACCATCTTGCCGAAGTAAACACATAAAGTTCCCATAAGTAGAGCGAGTCATCACTCCTCCGCTAACGCTCCCATTCTCCTACTGCCGAGAGAACTTCCGGTTCCTGTCCCAGCGTACGTCACGACTGTCAAAATTACGCCGCAACTTGTTTTGCAGTCAGTTGGAAAGAAAGATTATTTTTTTGTGTAGAAGTTAATGAACCGAGACGAAAACGGATGCCTGTTCGGCATTCAGTGAACGTTGAAGGTTTAATGTAAAAGTTATCTGGCAAAAGTAAAAAGGTCATTTCATGGTCCCTTTAATTTTAGATAGCGTAATGTCTTATTTTGGCCAAAAATAGCACATCGCGCTACTTCAATTTCAGAGAGAGTAATGTATTATTTTGACCAAAAAATAGCCCATCCCGCTACTTCAATTTTATAGAGTGTATGTCTTATTTTAAATAAAAATAGCACATCGCGCAACTTCGAATTCAGATAGTGTAATGTCTTATTTTGACCAAAAATAGTACATTGCGCTACTTCAATTTCAGATAGCGTAATGTCCTATTTTGACCTAAAATAGCACATCGCGCTACTTCAATTTCAAATAGCGTAATGTCTTATTTTGACCAAAAATAGCAGATCACGCTACTTCAATTTCATATTTTATAATGTCTTATTTTGACCGAAAAATAGCACATCGCGCCACTTCAATCTTATATAGCGCAATGTCATATTTTGTCCAAAAATATCACATCGCGCTACTTCAATTTCAGATAGCGTAATGTCTTATTTTGACCAAAAATAGCACATCGCGCTACTTCAATTTCAGATAGCGTAATGTCTTATTTTACCAAAACTATCACATCGCACTTCATTTTTATATAGTAAAATGTCTTATTTTGACCAAAAATGGCTCATCACGCTACTTCTTTTTCAGATAGCATAATGTCTTATTTTGAACAAAAATAGCACATCGTGCTATTTCAATTTCATATAGCATAATGTTTTATTTTGACCAAAAATGGCACATCGCGCTAGTTGAATTTCAGATAGCTTAATGTCTTATTTTGCCCAAAAATATCACATCGTGCTACTTCAATTTGATATAGCATAATATCTTATCTTGACTAAAAATTGCACATCGCGCTACTTCAATTTCAGATAGTGTAATGCGTATTTTTACCAAAAACGGTACATTGCGGTACTTCAATTTCAGATAGCATAATGTCAAATTTTGACCAAAAAATAGCACATCGCACTACTTCAATTTTATATAGCGTAATGTATTATTTTGTCCAGAAATAGCACATCGTGCTACTTCAATTTCAGAGAGTGTAATGTCTTATTTATACCAAAAATAGTACATTACGCTACTTCAATTTCAGATAGCGTAATGTATTATTTTGACCACAAATAGCACATCATGCTACTTCAATTTCATATAGCGTAATGTCTTATTTTGAACAAAAATAGCACATCGCGCTACTTTAATTTTAGATAGCGTAATGTCTTATTTTGACCAAAAATAGCACATCGCACTACTTCAATTTCACATAGAGCAATGTCCTATTTTGACCAAAAAATAGCCCATCCCGCTACTTCAGTTTTATATAGCATGTCTTATTTTGACCAAAAATAGCCCATCGCGCAACTTCGATTTCAGATAGTGTAATGTCTTATTTTGACCAAAAATAGTACATTGCGCTACTTCAATGACAGATAGCGTAATGTCTTATTTTGACCACAAATAGCACATCACGCTACTTTAATTTTATATAGCGTAATGTCGTATTTTGACCAAAAATTGCACATTGCGCTACTTCAATTTCAGATAGTGTAATGTCTTATTTTGACCAAAAATAGCACATCGCGCTACTTCAATTTCAGATAGAGCAGTGGTTCTCAAATGGGGTCCGCGGACCCTTTGGGGTCCGCGAAAGCATTCTAGGGGTCCGCGAAGCCCTGCCTATCAGTAAAGCCCGGCAATAAAAGTTGTCTTTCTTCAGATCAATAAGAAATGTTTCAGTTTTTGGGCGAGTTTTCTTGTGTGTATGTCAATAAGAGAAGTTTATTACTTCACACGAGCCCTTAGTTATATCCATTTATAAAATCATTATTATATTTAACATATACTTTTCTCCTTCCTTCACCGCGAACGGGGTCCTCCATCATCTGCGCCAATCCCCAAGGGGTCCGCGAAACATCGATGGTTGAGAACCACCGAGATAGAGTATTGTCTTATTTTGACCAAAAAATAGCCCATCCCACTACCTTAATTGTTTATAGCGTAATGTCTTATTTTGACCAAAAATAACACATCACACTACTTAAATTTTTTATAGCGTAATGCCTTATTTTGACCAAAAATAGCGCATCGCGCTACTTCAATTTCAGATAGCATAATGTCTTATTTTGACCAAAAATAGCACATCGTGCTACTTCAATTTTATATAGCATAATGTTTTATTTTGACCAAAAAAGGCACATCGCGCTACTTCAATTTCAGATAGCGTAATGTCTTATTTTGACCACAAATAGTACATCGCGACTACTTCAATTTCATATAGCGTAATGTCTTATTTTGACCAAAATAGCACATCGCGCTACTTCTATTTCAGATAGCGTAATGTCTTATTTTGACCAAAAATAGCACATCACGCTACTTCAATTTCAGATAGAATAATGTCTTATTTCGACCAAAATATAGCCCATCCCGCTACTTCAATTTTATATAGTGTAATGTTTTATTTTGACCAAAAATAGCACATTGGCGCTACATCAATTTTATATAGCGTAATGCCTTATTTTGACCAAAAATAGCGCATCACGCTACTTCAATTTCAGATAGCGTAATGTCTTATTTTGATCAAAAATAGCACATCACGCTACTTCAATTTTATATAGCATAATGTTTTATTTTGACAAAAAATAGCACATCGCGCTACTTGAATTTCAGATAGCGTAATGTCTTATTTTCACCACAAATAGCAGATCGCACTACTTCAGTTTCAGATATCTTAATGTCTTATTTTGACCAAAAAAAGCACATCGCACCACTTCAGTTTTATATGGTACAATGTCTTATTTTGTCCGAAAATAGCACATCGCCCTACTTCCATTTAAGAGAGCCTAATGTCTTATTATGAACAAATATAGCACATCACGAAACTTCAATTTCAGATAGCCTAATGTCTTATTTTGACCAAAAATAGCACATCGTGCTACTTCAATTTCAGATTGCATAATGTCAGATTTTGATCAAAAAATAGCACATCGCGCTACTTCAATTTTATACAGCGTAATGTCTTATTTTGTCCAGAAATAGCACAACGCGGAACTTCGATTTCAGATAGTGTAATGTCTTATTTTGACCGAAATAGTACATTGTGCTACTTCAATTTCAGATAGTGTAATGTCTTATTTTGACCAACAAATAGCACATCACGCTACTTTAATTTTATATAGCGTAATGTCTTATTTTGACCAAAAATAGCACATTGCGCTACTTCAATTTCACATAGCGTAATGTCTTCTTTTGACCAAAAATAGCACATTGCTCTACTTCAATTTCAGATAGAGTATTGTCTTATTTTGACCAAAAAATAGCCCATCCCACTACTTCAACTGTTTATAGCATAATGTCTTATTTTGACCAAAAATAGTATATCACACTACTTCAATTTTATATAGCGTAATGCCTTATTTTGACCAAAAATAGCGCATCGCGGTACTTCAATTTCAAATAGCGTAATGTCTTATTTTGACCACAAATAGCACATCACGACGCTTCAATTTCAGATATCATAATGTCTTATTTCGACAAAAAATAGCATATCACACTACTTCAATTTTATATAGCGTAATGTCTTATTTTGACCAAAAATAGCACATCGCACTACTTCAATTTCAGATAGCATAATGTCTTATTTTGGCCAAAAATAGCAGATCATGCTACTTCAATTTCAGATATCATAATGTCTTATTTTGACCAAAAAATAGCACTTCGCGCCACTTCAATCTTATACAGCGCAATGTCTTATTTTGTCCAAAAATAGCACATCGCGCTACTTCAATTTCAGATAGCGTAATGTCTTATTTTGACCGAAAATAGCACATCGCGCGACTTCAATTTGAGATAGCGTAATGTCTAATTTTGACCAAAACTATCACATCGCACAACTTCATTTTATATAGTGTAATGTCTTATTTTGACCAAAAATTACACCATCTTCCCGAGGGAACCATGGGGTGATGCGGAGCATCGCGGATCGTAATTAATTGATTCACTTCTTGACTGATTTCTTTGGCCGGCCGGATTTGGGCTGCGGCGGACGCGAGCGGCCGAGAGACGCTAGCAGACAACAGCCGCATAGTTGCGGGGAAAGCCCACCCCACTGGAAAGCCTTGGCGTGGCGCTGCGACCCCCGCGCCCAAAACTATCCTCCTTTCACTCCTCCGGGGGAATGCAGCGCGCTACCGCTGCTTATATTCACACTTGAAGGAGAGGAGACTAGAGGAGGAGAGTTGCGCATGCGCGCGCGGTGTGAGTAGAAGCGAACGCACGCGAAGTGCACGCAGCTGGTAGAGAGAGAGAGCGGAGAGAGTAACGCGCAGCTGTTGGAGAGAGGGAAGGAGGAGAGTTGCGCATGCATTGTGTGAGTGACGGACTACGACGCCGCGGGACATACACCCGAGCAAGAGATGCTCCGCATCTAAAATAGCACATCGCGCTACTTCTTTTTCAGATAGCATAATGTCTTATTTTGAACAAAAATAGCACATCGCACTACTTCAATTTCAGATAGTGTAATGTCTTATTTTGACCAAAAATAGTACATTGCGGTACTTCAATTTCGGATAGCATAATGTCAGATTTCGACCAAAAATAGCACATCGCGCTACTTCAATTTCATATAGTGTAATGTCTTATTTTGACCAAAAATAGTACATTACACTGCTTCAATTTCAGATTGCATAATGTATTATTTTGACCACAAATAGCACATCACGCTACTTCAATTTCATATAGCGTAATGTCTTATTTTGAACAAAAATAGCACATCACGCTACTTTAATTTTAGATAGCGTAATGTCTTATTTTGACCAAAAATAGCACATTGCGCTACTTCAATTTCAGATAGAGTAATGTCATATTTTGACCAAAAATAGCCCATCCCTCTACTTCAGTTTTATATAGCGTATGTCTTATCTTAAACAAAAATAGCCCATCGTGCAACTTCGATTTCAGATAGTGCAATGTCTTATTTTGACCAAAAATAGTACATTGTGCTACTTCAATTTCAGATAGCGTAATGTCTTATTTTGACCACAAATAGCACATCACGCTACTTTAATTTTATATAGCGTAATGTCTTATTTTGACCGAAAATAGCACATTGCGCTACTTCAATTTCAGATAGTGTAATGTCTTATTTTGACCAAAAATAGCACATTGCGCTACTTCAATTTCAGATAGAGTATTGTCTTATTTTGACCAAAAAATAGCCCATCCCACTACTTCAATTGTATATAGCGTAATGTCTTATTTTGACTAAAAATAGCACATCACACTACTTCAATTTTTTATAACGTAATGCCTTATTTTGACCAAAAATAGCTCATCGCGCTACTTCAATTTCAGATAGCGCAATGTCTTATTTTGACCAACAATAGCAGATTGCACTACTTCAATATCAGATATCTCAATGTCTTATTTTGACCAAGAAATAGCACATCGTGCCTTTCAATTTATATAGCGCAATGTCTTATTTTGTCCAAAAATAGCACATCGCGCTACTTCAATTTCAGATAGCGTAATGTCTTATTTTGACCAAAAATAGCACATCGCACTACTTCAATTTCAGATAGTGTAATGTCTTATTTTGACAAAAAATAGTGCATCATCATATTTGGACGAAAATTACACATCGTCTATTTAAACTAAAAATATTGCATCGTCATATTTGGATGAAAATTAGACATCATCATATTTGGACGAAAATTAGACAACGTCATACTTGAACTAAAAATACTGCATCATCATATTTGGACGAAATTTAGACATTGTCATACTTGAACTAAAAATAGTGCATCGTCATATTTGGACAAAAATTAGATGCCGTCATATTTCAACTAAAAGTAGTGCATCGTCATATTTGGATGAAAATTAGACATTGTCATACTTGAACTAAAAATAGTACATCGTCATATTTGGATGAAAAGAGACATCGTCATACTTGAACTAAAAATAGTGCATCGTCATATATTTGGATGAAAATTGGACATCGTCATATTTGAACTCAATTAGTGCATCGTCATATTTGGACGAACGTCGCTATGACAAGAATCATTGCCATGTCACCTTTCAGCCAGGCCAGTATGCATGGCTTCAATGTCAAGAACAATGACAGATGGCACTACAAAACTTGCGCCAGCCTACAAGGGACCTTATCAAATCATCACACAGAAGACCCTATGAGATACGCCATATAACTAATCCAGCCGACAATTCAAGAGACGAGAGAGTTGTGCACTCCAGCCAGCTCAAAGTATTCCGTCCTCCATACGTGGACCCTACCCTCCTTGACCATCTGTAACCCGGACCGACAGCCAGTGCCGAAGCAGAACCCCTAACAACTGGACCGACAGCTAGTGCCGAAGAAGAACCAGTAATGACCAGACCAACAGCCAGTGCCGAAGCAGAACCCGTAACAACTGGACCAACAGCCAGTGCCGAAGCAGAACACGTAACAACTGGACCGACAGCCAACGCCGAAGCAGAACCCGTAACTGGACCGACAGCCAGTGCCGAAGCAGAACCAGTAACAACTGGACCAACAGCCAGTGCCAAAGCAGAACCTGTAACATCTGGACCGACGGTCAGCGCCGAAGCAGAACCAGTAACAACTAGATTGACAGCTAGTGCCGAAGCAGTACCCGTAACTGGACCGCCAGCCAGTGCCGAAGCAGGACCCAAAACAACTGGACCGACAGCCGGTGATGAAGCAAAACCCGTAACAACTGGACCGACAGCCAGTGCCGAAGCAGATGCCGTAACAACTGGACCAACAGCCAGTGCCAAAGCAGAACCAGTCAACAACTAGAACCGACAGCCAGTGCTGAAGCAGAATTCGTAACAACCGGACCAACAGCCAGTGACGAAGCAGAGCCCGTAACAACCGGACCGACACCGGTGCCGAAGCAGAACCCGTAACAACCAGACTGGCAGCCGGTGCCGAAGCAGAACCCGTAACAACTGGACCAACAGCCGGTGCCGAAGCAGAACCCGTAGCAACTGGACCGACAGCCGGTGCCGAAGTAGAACCCGTAGCAACTGGACCAACAGCCGGTGCCGAAGTAGAACCCGTAACAACCGGACCGACATCGGGTGCCGAAGCAGAACCCGTAACAACCGGACCGACAGCCGGTGTCGAAGCAGAACCCATAGCAACTGGACTGACAGCTGGTGCCGAAGTAGAACCCGTAGCAACTGGACCAACAGCCGGTGCCGAAGTAGAACCCATAACAACCGGACCGACATCGGGTGCCGAAGCAGAACCCGTAACAGCCGGACCGACAGCCGGTGCCGAAGCAGAACCCGTAAACAACCGGACCGACAGCCGGTGCCAAAGCAGAAACCATAACAACCGGACTGACAGCCGGTGCCAAAGCAGAACCTGCAACAACCGGACCGACAGCCGGTGCCGAAACAGAACCCGTAACCACCGGACCGACAGCCGGTGCCGTAGCAGAACCCGTAACAACTGGACCGACAGCCAGTGCCAAAGAAGATGCCGTAACAACTGGACCAACAGCCAGTGCCAAAGCAGAACCAGTAACAACTGGACCGACAGCCAGTGCTGAAGCAGAATTCGTAACAACCGGACCGACAGCCAGTGACGAAGCAGAACCCGTAACAACCGGACCGACACCGGTGCCGAAGCAGAACCCGTAACAACCAGACTGGCAGCCGGTGCCGAAGCAGAACCCGTAACAACCGGACCAACAGCCGGTGCCGAAGCAGAACCCGTAGCAACTGGACCAACAGCCGGTGCCGAAGTAGAACCCGTAACAACCGGACCGACATCGGGTGCCGAAGCAGAACCCGTAACAACCGGACCGACAGCCGGTGTCGAAGCAGAACCCATAGCAACTGGACTGACAGCTGGTGCCGAAGTAGAACCCGTAGCAACTGGACCAACAGCCGGTGCCGAAGTAGAACCTGTAACATCTGGACCGACGGTCAGCGCCGAAGCAGAACCAGTAACAACTAGATTGACAGCTAGTGCCGAAGCAGTACCCGTAACTGGACCGCCAGCCAGTGCCGAAGCAGGACCCAAAACAACTGGACCGACAGCCGGTGATGAAGCAAAACCCGTAACAACTAGACCGACAGCCAGTGCCGAAGCAGATGCCGTAACAACTGGACCAACAGCCAGTGCCAAAGCAGAACCAGTAACAACTGGACCGAGGAGCCAGTGCTGAAGCAGAATTCGTAACAACCGGACCAACAGCCAGTGACGAAGCAGAACCCGTAACAACCGGACCGACACCGGTGCCGAAGCAGAACCCGTAACAACCAGACTGGCAGCCGGTGCCGAAGCAGAACCCGTAACAACTGGACCAACAGCCGGTGCCGAAGCAGAACCCGTAGCAACTGGACCGACAGCCGGTGCCGAAGTAGAACCCGTAGCAACTGGACCAACAGCCGGTGCCGAAGTAGAACCCGTAACAACCGGACCCGACATCGGGTGCCGAAGCAGAACCCGTAACAACCGGACCGACAGCCGGTGTCGAAGCAGAACCCATAGCAACTGGACTGACAGCTGGTGCCGAAGTAGAACCCGTAGCAACTGGACCAACAGCCGGTGCCGAAGTAGAACCCATAACAACCGGACCGACATCGGGTGTCGAAGCAGAACCCGTAACAGCCGGACCGACAGCCGGTGCCGAAGCAGAACCCGTAAACAACCGGACCGACAGCCGGTGCCAAAGCAGAAACCATAACAACCGGACTGACAGCCGGTGCCAAAGCAGAACCTGCAACAACCGGACCGACAGCCGGTGCCGAAGCAGAACCCGTAACCACCCGGACCCGACAGCCGGTGCCGTAGCAGAACCCGTAACAACTGGACCGACAGCCAGTGCCGAAGCAAGATGCCGTAACAACTGGACCGACAGCCAGTGCCAAAGCAGAACCAGTAACAACTGGACCGACAGCCGGTGCTGAAGCAGAATTCGTAACAACCCGGACCGACAGCCAGTGACGAAGCAGAACCCGTAACAACCGGACCGACAGCCGGTGCCGAAGCAGAACCCGTAACAACCGGACCGAGCAAAGCCGGTGCCGAAGCAGAACCCGTAACAACCGGACCGACAGCCGGTGCCGAAGCAGAACCCGTAACAACCGGACCAGACAGCCGGTGCCGAAGCAGAACCCGTAACAACCGGACCGACAGCCGGTGCCGAAGCAGAACCCGCTAACAACCGGACCGACAGCCGGTGCCGAAGCAGAACCCGTAGCAACCGGACCGACAGCTGGTGCCGAAGCAGAACCCGTAGCAACCGGACCGACAGCCGTGTGCCGAAGCAGAACCCGTAACAACCGGACCGACAGCCGGTGCCGAAGCAGAACCCGTAACAACCGGACCGACAGCCGGTGCAAGCAGAACCCGTAACAACCGGACCGACAGCCTGTGCCGAAGCAGAACCCGTAACAACCGGACCGACAGCCAGTGCCGAAGCAGAACCCGTAACAACCGGACCGACAGCCAGTGCCGAAGCAGAACCCGTAACAACCAGACCAACAGCCAGTGCCGAACCCGTAACAACCGGACCAACACCCAGTGTCAACAAAGAACTTACAGCCCCTGGTACAAGCTCGAGGCCCCAGCGAGCGCGACGCCTGCCCAACTACTTGACAGATTACGACCTTTCTGAATGAAAGCTCCGGGACCAAAGTGACTCGGTGAGCAGGCTCATTACTAGCACCACCTGTTGACGTCCTTTTGTTTCCAAAGGCAAGCCTGGCCCAACCAGGGAACACCAGTGGGGAACACTGTGTGGCACCCGCCAGGTGTTAATGCCGCCATAACATAACCGCCGTACGAGTCCGCCATAACCCTGCCCCCGTCATTCGTACCCTCACAATCTGCAAGTTACAGAATAAAGTAACTCAATACAGTTTGCAGTACTTTTAATCCAACGTATACTATCTAAGAACCCAAAGCTGTATGGCACAGAAATCAAGAAAGGGAGAGCTTTACATTTCCAGATTAATGGGGTAATTTCCCATTGGTCTGTTGGTGTGGTAACACTATCTCACGCTTCCTGGGAGATTTGATGTTGTCATTTTCGGTGGCCAGTCAGCAGTTTCAGCAACGTTCCTCCGAATCGCTCGTGAGTGGCGTTGAATGCACTCTCATGGTAGGCCTTGTATTTATCCATCTGACCAGTCACTATGATCGGAACTGTCTTCCCGCCCTCCATTTCGGCGCCCTGTACCCAGTGACGACGTCAATAGACGAAGGGCGTGGAGCTCAGGCACAGTTTGCTGAGGCATTACCGTATTTACTCGCAGAATGAACACACTTTTTTTTCGAAAAATCGATGCAAAGCGGGGGGGGGGGGGGGGGCGTTCATTATGCGAAGTAAAATTTTTGTATCTGTATTTACTCGCAGAATGACGGACCTTTTATCCCGAAAAATCGACATAACTTGTCTCTTTGCGCGCGGCGCGCGACTCCAACACCCAAACTGCAATGGGCACAAAAAAATGCTCCTGTTTTTTTCTTGCTTCCATTTTTTTTTGCTGTGGCTAGCGTTACTTCCGGACGGAGCACTGGAAACGCGTATACCTAACCCTCCCCCCCCCCGCCCTCCTCTCTCTCCCCGTGAACCTAGGGAAGGCGGAGTTTTGGACGTAACACTAGACACACTCCTCGTTTTTTTACTTTCTTTTTGCGCGCTTTGCTTAGGCGAGGGCTTCTCCGCTTCTCTTCTTATCTCCTTGCGCGCGACGCCGCGCGACACAAAGTCCAAACTGCGCTGTGCAAAAAAAAAAAAAAAGAAGCTCCTCTTCATGTTTTTTTTTCTTGCTTTTATTGGATCTTTTTTTAACGCCTTTTGCAAGTTGTTTTGTTTGCCCACGCTGCCCATGCATTCGCGACCTCGCTGCACCAGGATAGAAAAGTGCCTTCATTTCGAGGGCTTCTCTTTCCAAAGTGCGAGGAGGAGGCCAGGGCAGGATACCTTATTTGATGCCTTCTTTATGTGCGCTTTGCTTAGGCGAGGGCTTCTCCACTTTTCTTATCTCCTTGCGCGCGGCGCGCGACCCCAAAACCAAACAGCGCTGTGCAAAAAACAAAAAAGCTCCTCTTTACGTTTTTTTTTTCATTTTTTCTTGGTTCGCGGTTTTTTTTTTTTTGCCGCCTTTCGCAAGTTGTTTTGTTTGCCCACGTCCATGCATTCGCCGCGACCTCCCTGCACCAGGATAGAAAAATGAGTTCATTTCGAGGGCTTCTCGCTTCTCTTTCCAAAGTGCGAGGAGGCGAGGGCAGGATGCTTTCATTATGCGCGCTTTGCTTAGGCGAGGGCTTCTCCGCTTCTCTTTCTTATCTCCTTAAACGCGGCGCGCGACCCAAAATCCAAACTGCGCTGTGCAAAAAAAAAAGCTCCTTTGTTTTTTTGCTTTTGTTTGATCTTTTTTTTATTTTTTAACGCCTTTTGCAAGGCGTTTTGTTCGCCCACGCTGCCCATGCATTCGCGACCTCGCTGCACCAGGATAAAAAAGTGCGTTCATTTCGCGCGCGTGGGGGGAGGGGGTCAAAATTTTGATGTCCGAGTTGAAAATGCATTTAATACGCGAGTGAAAAAAAAAAGTCGAAATTTTGAGAGCCGACTTGGGGAGTGCGTTCATTGTGCGAGTAAATACGGTACATGCTATGCACGTGCATTCTTTTCTCTGAATTTTCACACAAAGTTCTTTCCAACTCGTAGGATCTGAATAAGTTACAGTCGAACCCGGATATATTGAATTCAAAGGGAATCGTAAAATAGTTCGATATATCATATATCAATAATTTGATATACAAAAAATATATTAAATTAAGCTCGTGTTGAAATATCATGGTGTCTCTGCTAGGACCGAAGGTCACGACAAAAGGGAGCTTACCAAATAGAGCATCCAAGAGCCGCTAAATACGGCAGAGCGTAGTTGGCGGAGACCGCAAACACCACCGCGCTTACACACCTGGCCGGGATCTCCACATAGCATAAACGATGAAACACAAAAAATAATTAAAAAATGAGAGAAACGGAAGAGCGAGAGGCATAAAAAATAGTTAAGCAAGCAACAAAAAAGAAAGCTCACTAAATGTCAGGCAGCAAAAAAACAAAAAGAAAGAAAACGGGCAAAGCAATAACGGCAAAAGAAAAGGTAAACAAAGATGAGGCATTCAAAGTGCGATTGCACAACTGCTATACTTCGTTTCAGCTTCGGTCCAGACGCAGCGGATGCTACAAGCGCGAGCATGTGGCCCAGAACAGTGCTTGCACTGCACGAGCACGCGTGCTTGGCAGGGATGCTGAAAGCCCGGAGCTCGCGCTTGTAGCTTTGGCTGCGTCTGGACCCAAGCTGAAACGAAGTATAGTGTCAACACACGCAACTTGCGGAAGATTTTTTTTGCTTTTTTTTTGCTTATTTTATTTTAGGTTTGGGAAGTCGCGCAGCATGAGCAGTGTTCGGGGAAAGGGCGCAGACTACTGTTCCAACAGCGGGCACACCCTGCTGCACGCGCGTGCGCCTGCCCTTCCCTTGCTTTTGCCATCCTCCACTTTTTTTCTTTACTGTTCATTGTTTTTCATTTTCCAGAACTGCTCTTTCGCTGTATCTTCCCGCGTGTATGCTGGCTTGGCGGTCTGGCAGCTACGCAACGCAACGCAACTGATGTGCTCGCCACCCGCGCAATCGGATCGCGGGCAGCTGGGCTTGTTCAGCTATAGTGAGTGTCCCCGCCACGGTAGTTGGATACAAAAAGAAAACGTGATTTTCAAGAGGATGTTTGGACTGTTTGATATAAAAAATAATTCTAAATACATGTGATATAATCGACTGTAGTCTGGTGTGGGCCTTGTCTTCTAGGTGATATTGACTACGTACTATGGGCTATTGTTTAAGAACACGTTCGCTGTGCAATACCTGTCAATCTAAATAAACTTGCGGAACATATTTTACGAAGGTTTTAAAAATGTTTTATTTGCACTTATTGCTTTTGCCTACTAATTATCCGGACCATCACGGCCAAAGATAATTCACTTGTGAGATGCACAAAAGCAGCTTTTGACTGTAGCAGGGTTCCATTCACAAAGGTATTTCCTGAGAAAGAAAATAATCGGCCTGTAGCACTGTAACCAAACTCTACTAAGACAAAGCGAGTGTCCACAACCACTATATTAAAACTGGTCTATCCCAGTCTCAACGCAGTTCTACATTAGTGGTAGAAAGAGCTGCAATTTACTTAAAACAGCTCTAAAAAAGACTCCTTGGAGCCTCGGCCTTTTTGGCATATCCGCTAAAATAACTTAAATTATCTCAAACTAAAACATCACGCAAAGCATAAACGGAGCGAAGATTTTTGGCACTTAGGGGTAAATAAAAGTCGCTCAACAACAGCGATGCAACGGCACGCTCGTGCCTAGAGTTGGTAAAATTGTAATAACAGTTCGACACGCGGCTAATAAAACTCATTTGCTAGGAACTATAGTTGCAAAAGTTTGTAAAGATGAAGTCTCGGTGGCACATAGATTTGCGCCGCTCGTACGCTCACAATCACAAACCGAACCGGGACACGAAGAGCCGGCGTTGTTCCGATTCCTCCGTGGAGAGCGACGCTTCAATCCATGGCGGAAGTTCTCCAGACGAGGGAAAACGGTGCGGGAAGAAGACGACGTAACTCGGTCGGAATGACTCTC
The DNA here is from genome assembly GCA_037355805.1 of Ixodes ricinus. Lineage (NCBI taxonomy): Eukaryota > Metazoa > Arthropoda > Arachnida > Ixodida > Ixodidae > Ixodes > Ixodes ricinus. Next base: position 64,961 of record JAZHYW010009406.1, read on the forward strand.
GTCGCACGAGGCATTTGGAGTTAAAACCTGTCCTCAACAGAGTCTCGCAGACGTTGAAGCGTATTTGGACGGAAAGATCTCGCAGCCACCGGTCCGACGAGAGTCTGGAAGAACGGGTCGGCACGCACGCACTGGGACGATGCAAACCACGACGAGAGAGCGTCACAAGTTGACGTGGCCGGTCCTGCGCCGCATGGCGGCGCGAATGCCACCAGCGGCGCCGCCCGCACGGCGACGAGGGCGGAGCCGAGGGCGAGGCGCACGGGGGCCGAGAGCCCTCCGGGCAGCTGGACGAGCAGCGTGGTGACGGCCGGCCACGCCGTCCCCGGTGGGCTCCACGGCCACTGGGCGGGTGGCCCCGGCCCCCTTGGGGAGTCCCGGGGGCCCTGCGCTTCCCTGCGGGGCGGCGGGGGCTCCCCTCCTCGGGCAGGGCCACGCAGACGCGGGCAAACGGTCGCCGGGCCATGTGCTCCATCTGGGCGGCGTGCAGGCGCCGGGCGTGGCGCACGTCCAGGGCCCTCTTCGAGCTTCCAGACCACCACGCAGGCGGCCAAGAACAGGAAGAAGCAGGAGAAGAAGACCGAGAAGAAGACAAACAGGTCGATGCGCGTTTGGTCCTGGCGGAAGAAGAGGCTGCCTCGGGCGGGCTCCTCCGCACCCAGCAGGACCAGGTAGAGGCGGGTGCTGCGCAGGTCGTACACGTCCTGGGGGCACCGTCACCACCAGGCGGCGGCGCAGGGCCGTGCACCAGCAGCACTTCGCTGGGGTCCCGCACCCGCACGTAGGTGGCCGGGCCCGGGGCGGGCTCCCGCCGCCGCTCCAGCCCCGGGGCGCCCTCGGCCGGCCCGTAGCGCCGGTCCAGCGTCACCAGGTGGGCCCCGCTGGACCGGTTCAGTTCCACCACGAAGGCGTCCTCCTTGGCTGACAGGTGCAGGTCCGCCGACCCCGAGGTCACGTCCACCACGATGCGGATGTCCACGTTCATGTAGCGCGGCTGCACCACGAAGAACGCCGTGCGCCCCTGGGGCAGCGCCTGTCGGCTCCGGGCTGCACTCTGCGCCAGGCCTTCCTCTTTCACGACCGCCTCAACCGCCGTGTTTGCAACACGCAAATTTCTTCCTTTCGGACGCTCTTTCGACTAGGACCCAATTATACGAGCGGTTTTGGCTGCCTGTCAGTACCTCGAGCTTTAATTTTGAATTTTTGAAACCTACCGCTTTGATGTACGGCCCCCAAAAAGATTTACGGGGCTTTTCAACACAAAAATGAGCATCGTCGAAGACTTCGAACTTCGTTCAAGCTTTTCCAACTGGCACTGCAAAGATATTAGAAATTTTATAATTTTTATAAAATTTGAATCTAAGCGAAATAAGAAATCTTAGACTTTTTCAAACTTAATCTTTAAGGAAATTTGAGACCTTCGAAACTAAGCTTTCAAGCATCTCCGCATGCCAACTTCTTTAGTTTTAATGCAAACTTGAAAGTATAAAACAGCGAGGGCGAGGACGGAACAGGACATCTTTCAAACAGGACATCTTTGAAAGATGTCCTGTTCTCCGTCCTCGTCCTCGCTGTTTTATACTTTCAAGTTTGCATCCATTAACCAACACGCTCGCCTTCAATTGTTAGTTTTAATCCGTGCAAGGTTTTATAGTTCCAAAGCTTTCAAATTAAAACCTCAAAAAAGTATTCAATTTTTTAATTTTTTTCGAACAAGAACGTCAGAAGGCTCGAACATCACCACTTTTATGTGTCTGTTAACGGAGCATACTTACCTTTCTGCACATAATCGGTAATCTAGAAATGTCTCGTGGCGGTCGAAGACCATGCCACGAGTTTTCTTTTCTGATCATTCGCAAACTGAATCGCTAACTCGTTGGTAGAATACATTACTTAGCGGTTACTACTTTGCAATTCAGTTAAATTTTTTCAAGTCTGTCCTCAGATATGAATGTAGGTTCCACAAAGGTTACGGATGGTGACGCAATTTTGCTTCAAACTAGGATTTTGCCTCTGCTTTTAGTTAGGATATAAAATTTGCCAGAGTTGAGTTTGAGGCGAAAGGGTCACCTTGCGTGTGGGGATCGAAGCAGTACTCCTGTTCGAGCCGCATGTGTCGATAGCACTGGTGGCCGTTGGTCGGAACGCCCTGGAAGTTTTCCTTGCACTTGGAGCACTGCGGGAGAGGGAAGGATCAGGTTCCGCGTGGCCCGGTCGCCGGTGCCCCACCTGCAGATTCCAGCACGGACTGGCGTTGTTCTTGCCACTTTTCTGGCTGCACTGGCGGTCATTCTCCGTGTTGTTCTTGCAGTTGCAGTTCTCACCCGTCCGGCGGTCGCACGTGTCGCCGTGTCCGTGGCACTCGCACCTGCAACGGCCGACCCGTCGGGCTCTGAACCGTACCGACAGGGAGGCACTCGATCCTCGCTAACGAACCGCGCGGCGGAAAACGTGCTCAAGGAGAGTGCGCGGCAGACGTGCGCACCCCGCCATTGCGTCCGTCACGAGACGCCACCAAAGTGTCGGGGACACGCTCGCCACGTGGCCAATGCGAGGCTCAACGGCGCTGTGCCCATCCCCTGGCGATAATGTAAGAGCACTTCTAGCCGACTCCGCTACCATTCTCTATTCCCCTGGCAATTCCGTTCCATCAATTCCCCGTATCCACCGAGAATAAAATCTTCCAGTCACACGCAATACGTGTTTCTGCAGACTTTCGAAAATTCCTAAAAGTAAAACGTCCCACTCTGGGGGCAGAGGGGAGGAGAAAGGAGAAACTCACGGCCGGCAACCCATGCTGACATCCCTGGCTGCCAGGAAGAAGCCCTCTTTGCACTCCTCGCACTGCCGCCCCACCGTGCTGTTCTGGCAGAAGCGGCACACGGCAGACTCCAGGGGACCGTGCTCGATGCGCTGAACGACTGCACGGTCACAACACCGCTACACGTTCGAGGAGGATGGCTGGCTCTCCACAAATGCGACGGGTTGCGGTCGCGGGCAAGGCCAGAACGGCAGAGAGTAGCTTCAGTTGTACCGCCTTCCGGAGCAAGTTTTCTATTTTCGACGGTGCCTTGTCGTCTCGTGCACTTTGAGCACGTGCGCGCAGCTAAAGCATCGGCGAAATGCACGAGCGCGCGCCGGGCGCTTGAATGACACGCCGTTCTCCTTCTGTGGGTGAGGGTAATGCGCTTGCGAGGTTTTCCTTGAGGGCGCGCGTATGTTGAGACGACGGAAGGTTAGTCGGCCCCCGTGGCGTGATTCCGCCGGAGGTGAAAAATTTGGGTGGTGCTATACAACCACTAGCCCGGGGTCTTTAACGCACACCACCCGGTGGCAATATGCTTCTCCGGATCGAAACGGACAGGGGTGGATACCGATCCCAGGCTCTCCAGGTTCTGCGGTGCGAGCTTTTGTTCCACGTAATCCGAGCCGCGGTGCCTTAAAAAACATACGCAAAGGAAAAAATAATTTTTAGACAGCCTAAATGGAAAAAGAATGTCAAAAATTAATTTACGAACTAAATTTTTTTTATTAATACTATTACGGTGCAAAACGAATTTGTGGTTGGCGCCCGAGTGGCTACCAGTTGCGGAGTGGCCATTAGTCACGCGGTAAACCTGCGCGCTCGCCGCTGCAAGTTACGCCGGAGACGTTAAAGGGTAATGCAAAGAAAAAAGTGTATTTTTAAACAGCCTAATTGGGATAAGCATTTCACAAAACAATTTTTCCGCCAAAAACAATAATTTTTACAGCAATATTTATTGCGCGGGACTGATTTTAGTTTGCGGCTATTATGTCCGTTCTAAATCGCGCGCCACAAAGTTGGTATCATACGTCACGTAGTTGCTGCTATACGTCACGGAGTGACGTATAACAGCCACTCCGCACGCGTCGAAAGAGCGGGAGTTTCAAAGTGGAGAAGTTGTGACTCTGGTTAAATGACGTCCTGGGGCATAAATATTGGTAGAAAAAATTTGTTTTTTCACGGAAGATTTGTTTTGCGACATGCTTGTCCCATATAGGCTGTTAAAAAACTTTTTCTTCTTTGCAGTTACCCTTAAGCGCCGCTGCCGAAGTCGCCAGAGCCCACACGCTGCCACACGCTGAGCGTGGCACACCGATGCACGCCAAGTGTGGCGCACCGCCGGCTCAGCGCGTATTATTTCTTCTTTATACGCGGAAAGTAGTTTCAAATATTGTTTCAAATAATAAAAGAAGCTTTGCCAGTTCCATCCAGCTGAAGAATAAAAATTAAAAATCAGAAATAAGTAATTACCATCATCATTACTTAGCGACTTTTCTCCACGCTGCCGCTGGAAGGGAACACTCCGGCACGCCACTGCCGTCAATTTCTAACCGGCGCACGGGTCTGCCACGTGCTTCTTGCACTCTTTCGGGATCTTCCTCTGGGCTCTAAAAGTTTGTTATTAACGTTCCTCTTTTTGTCGCAATAGAACGAAGAATGATGAGTAACATTTAAAGCCCCTAGAAAGCTCCCGAAACAGCGCAAGCACCACGTGACTATAGTGGCCAGTCGCGTGACTCTGGTAGCCACTTTTCCGCATGCTTCCACGGGCACCAACTACGAGTTCATTTTGCGCCGTAAATATAGCTCTAAAACTTTTTTTCCCTCGCAAATTTGTTTTAAAATATCTCTTTTCCATCTAGGCTGTTTTTTAAAATTCTTTCTTTCCCTTCGCATATGTTCTTTAACGCGCTCGATCAATCCCCTGTCCAAAAATGCGTAAAAGGGGACTCGCGAGTCTTTTCGCAGCTTCCTCGCTGCAAAAGGTCCAGAACTGTCTCGGGCGTAATTGGGGTACTCTCTGGGGAGCCCTGGAAAACCGGTTGAGAAACGAGGCCCCACCGGGGCAGGGAGGGCGGCCTCACCTCTAGGTACTCGGAAGGGGAGAGGGAGGCCGAGGACTCGCTAAAGTCCAGCTGGCCAGCCTCCACGCAGATGTTGGTGTGCTGGTTGCAGTAGTCCAGGCAGGGCACGCAGGCGCCCCCTTGCTCGGGTTGCCCACATAGAAGGGCTCGCAGCGGCCGCACTGGGGGCCCTGTGGGCCAAAGGACCAGGTCACACCTAGGGAGGGTCGCCATTGGGGAGCCCCGCTTCCCCGCTCCAAGGACGGTCATTAACGCAAACGCCTCTTTCCGAAATCGCCCGGTCGGTCCCCAGAGAATTGACCAGTCCCACGTTTATCTCCAGTTCAGTCACAAAGATAGCTGCGACACATCGCGGCGAAGCCGTCGACATTGGCGTGGCAGTCACACACGGCACGGTGCATGAACAAAATCGTTTTTGGAAGAAAATGAACATCCGACCATTTTGTTCCCGATGCTTTTGTTTCTTTTTGTTCTAGAGCGCGTGAACCGACACAAGCTCTTGGCCTAAACGCTTTGGTTTCTTTTTGGTTCCGGAGCGCATGAAAGCGCATCTCCCGGCATGCGGCCTTGGCATTGACGGTGCTACGACGGCGTTTCGTTATATGCCATGTTTTTTCCAGAGAGCGCGTCCAGAGCACATTGGGTACTACACAAAACGCGACAAATAAAATGGGTTATTAACGTTGCGGCTTATTTCGGTGGTAACGTCTCCGCTTTGTACGCAGGCGGAATCTAGGATTTTGCAACACGGATGGCGGACATTGCCCACTACAACATCAACAAGATGAACAACAACTACCGCAATGTGAAGGAGGGACGTCATTTCGTGTGGTGGAATACGTACTAACACGATCCACATTAACGACACACGACCGTACCGGACGCTGTCGCTGCACAGGTTTCAAGGGGGCCTTATCAGAGTCAAACCCGTCTCCCGCCCATCGACCGGAATGCAGCCTTTCCCGCACGCTCGATAGACCGCGAGCGCAATAGACACGGTGCGCAAAGAGGACGGCGTTGCAGCGCACCAGCAATGAATGCTGGGTGTTAGAGCTGGTGGGAGTCTCGACGGAGGTCTGCCAACCGCAAAGATCCGGCGACCTTGCCGCGCGTCCCGGCAAGGCCCTCGGCCGCAACGAACGCGGTCAAAGGCGAGAGAGAGTGCACGCTCGTTCGCATGCACGACTACGAAAAGGTGGGAGAAGAATCTAACGAGAGACGGAGTTTTTGGGGCGAATTTGTTTGCTCAAGATGCCTCGTGCCCCGGCTACGCCACGCAACTCGCGTCCCTCACGGCCTCTCCGAATCGTCATGCACCGCCATCACATCACGCGCGTCCCCCACGGCCTCTCCGAATCGTCATGCACCGCCATCACATCACGCGCGTCCACTACCTTCGATGCCGCCACACTACCGATCCGAACACATAGATGAATGCTACGACTGCCGCTTAGATCTCGTCGCGACCCGCGTCAAAGGAGGCGGGCCGGCCGTGCGTACCAGCGTGTGGTTGTGGCACCTGATGCACTCGTCGAGGCGGTCGGGCCCGACGCAGTCGCTGTGGCCGTGGCACCGGCAGCTTGTCGAGCAGTTGTGCCCCACGTAGCCGAAGTGGCAGCGGCACTTGTCCGGCTCCACGCACCGGCCGTGCTCGCAGCCCTGCCGGCAGACCGGCTGGCAGCCCTCGCTCCTGCAAAGGGCCCCCTCAGCCCCCACGCAGCCGTCCAGGCCGGGTCTACTGGCACCAGGGCGGCTCAAGCCGTCGTGTGTCGGGAAAGCTTCAGATATCCCAAACGGGATCGACAGCCGTAAATGTTTTGCACCTTTCATCCACAAAGGGGTAAGCACTTTGGCGCAGCTTGGTGCAAATGGGGAAGATGTCGCTGCGAGTGGTATGTATTAGCTGAAGAGGAGATGGACAGAGCAGCGTATTAGGAATGAGAGAGAGCTTTCAAAGACGTTTTCGTTAATATGTATACCTGGCCGTTACATTCATGAACACCTGCTAAACATCTTCCAGCCTACGTGCATTCATTTCCCATTTGTAGGTGTTTGCCTTCCCGGGCTTTTGCATCCAAAAAGTGCCATCTGACACGGTTTGCGCAACGCATAGGGCAGGCGGCCACCCTCTTTTTCATCGCTGCCTGTCTGCACTTCTAGCCGGATCCTGCCCGGGCGGGTGTGACGGGCAACAGCTGCGGTGCACAGGGGCAAAAAAAACATTAGGCCTTCCGCAACAGTCCATTCGTCCTCCCTTCCTCTGGCATGTGTGAGCGCTCCTGCCGTGCTCGGGGGCTCACTCCCCGGTTCCACTAATTTCATTTGCCTGTAGACGTGGCACGCTAGTGATGCACGCGCGTCAAGCTTCGCCACTTCGCACCGGCATGCTAGAAGCAGCCACCGACCAGGGGCGGCATCTGATTTGTCCGACGGGCTCGGAAATTTCCCTCGTTTGTATACGTCAATATTCTTTCTCCGCTATTATATAGATCGACCTCCGACTATATATAATGGTTGAGAAGAAAACTTGCGTGTGAATAGATGTGATAATTGTCACTAGCTGCGAAGGTACGCGCGAAATTAGACTATTCAATGATATCGTAATCGGGGTATGTTTACTATTACGTTTATATGTCCAATAGTTCATTTTACTTTTAAAAAGACCAGAAAAACCATCACTATCACTGCCATTGTTTTCTTTCATCCACAAAAAAGTGCACACGCTAAAGGGGAGGAAAATAAGCCTTAGAAATTTGGAAGTGCAAAAAGAAAAAAAAATGCACCAAAGGTGACACTGGACACGCCCGATTTACTCGAATCTAGGTCAATCCCGAGGATGGGCATTCTTTCAAATAAAAGTATACCACATTTTATGGACTGTAGTCCCCATACTATAGTACACGTTCAAAGAGTGATGTTCTGAGCCTGTACGAAGTCGCTCATTATCGGTGCCGTTGTAAACTCGGTGCACTTGTCAAGATTGCACTGTTTCCTTTCGGGCATCAGTCAACGAAACCAACCGAGACTCGGCGTGTTGCTTTTGCCCTCGACTCCCTCGCAGGCGGCAGGTGAGGTAGATGCTGCCAGGCGGACAGTATAGATCAAGATTGATAGCCGTGGCACCAACGTCCGCTGCCTGTAGTCGTAAAAGCGCAACTATGGGTGAGTAAGCAACTAGGGCAGCGTCTTTAGGAACCACAGTCGCGACGCCTTCAAAATGAAGAGCATTCACACGTATTTTTGTTTCCGTTACAACAATGTGCAAGTTATTCAAAAAGTTGCTCCTTTCCCGCCCTGCCGTGGCAAAGGCATTAATAATGCAGAATGCGATGCAGTGTCGAGTTAAATGCGGTTTGAGCACCGATATTTCTGGCGCCCCAGCAACTCTGCTACCTCGGGAGCGAGGCATATGATACGACCAAGATGAAAAAGGGATTTCTCGAAAAAGACCCTATCCAGAAAGCGCACCGAAGTAATGAAGAAAGAAAAAAATGATGCCGAAATTACCGCGGTTGTTACGCCGATTCTCGACCAAATGCGTAGGCATTTAGCGCGGGGTTCCAACCCGGAGAGGGATGAGAATTGCCGCTTCACCGGGGTCCGTGTACCGTCACCTTTGGAGAGCCAGTCCGTTCTCCCGGGCATCGGCCGTTTCAGATGCAGCCACCACCTATGGTCGACACACCGTTGTCCTCCAAGAGCCATGCTTTCTTCCCAGAGAGTCGGTAGTCTCGCGCAAACAGCATCGTCGCTGAGCTTTGGCTTTACATCGTCGCGTACGTCGCGCACACCGGGGAAACGAAACCACGTCCCTACGCCCCGATGTCGTCGTTAAAGCTGGGAGTGGGCGTCAACTTTTTCCCCTTTAGGTAAGAAAGTGGACGTAATGAGCAAATGAACGGAGCGCAAGAGCATGGCAGGAACCCTGACGCGGCCTCACGCAACCAGTGTCCAAAGACGGCTGCGTGCACCGGGGCAACATATGCGAACGCATTGAAGTGAAAATTGCGTGCTTGGCAGAAATGCCGAAATCCCGGAGCTCGCTCGTTTAGCACATGCTAGGAGTGGAGAGCATCGCCTGTGTCGCTCCATGTTTGATCACGCGATGTGACCCGGGGAATAACTTGGATCTACTCAAGCAAGATGTTGAGCTGGGTGTTCGAGCAGCGAGGAGCCGAGAGCTGCGTCAACGTTCGGCTACCACTCGCATTTCCTCGTTCCCTTTCAAAAGTGCGAAACCAGAAAAGGTTACTGCCAGGCATATAATGCATTCCGAGTTAAAGCGAGAGCTAAGATAATGAATTTACAATCGTATCGTTTTATTACGCGTTGTTGGGGCAGTAACGACATCATTTTTAATGGGAGTAAGACACCGGTGAAGTAAACACCCATTGCAGGCAATGGACCAGCGGACTATATGAAAAAGCTTTTTTTCGGGCAAAAGTTGCAACCGCACGCTACGTTGGCCAAGCGCGGTGTATAGTTTGGGAAATATGGTCTACTCGTAATATGTATTAAGATACTTCCGGGTATTTGGTATTTAATCATACATTATTCGTCGACCATGTTTAAATACGGTAGGCTCACGATAATGCAAATTCAGATATTTCGCACTTCCCGTTAATTCTAGCAAATTTCAAAATTTTGGTTGTCCCGCTATGTTTTTATTCTATTCCTACACCACTTAATTCGAACGGCATTTTCAAGTAATTCTTTCTTTTGTTCCCGCGGCCCCCCTTGAGTGCGCTTCTTTCCGAGCACCGGTGCACTGCAGAGAGCACCTGCGTAGCTTGCTTCCGGGGGTGTTGCTTCTCCGCAGTGCGCCAGTCATCGGTGAGAAGCGCACTCAACAGGGCAAAATCGGGCACACTTGAAATTTTCATAGCAACTTGCACGGGCGCTGTGACGTGGTGGCATGGCATAGGTCCACGTCACAGCGTCCACGCAAGTTGCCACGAAAACTGCCGCATGGTGCCCGTCTTCCTTGCTCGTGTGTCTCCCGCTTAATAGTCCACATAGACAACTTCTTGGCCCCATGAACAAAGTTGAGTCACCACGTGCTCTCTAGACAGCCTACGATAAACATGTTTGAAAGATTAATAAGCTTATGTCGTACGTTTCAGAAATGCTTCGTGCATGGCATACCTGCTTATGATCAGTAGGCCTATGTAGGGGAAATCATGAAATATCTGCTTTGTATGTCTAGCAATTCATATGGCAAATCATAATTTTATCTTGCATCCTATTAAGATAAATTTTAAATTATTCAAACTTCCAATAATTCTAACAAAATGTGTGGCTTCCTGGAGTTTGAATTAATGAGAGTCTACTGTACTCCGAATTGGGTATTTTAGATACTATTATAATCTTATACAATTTTGGGCACCCTACTTCGCGATGCGAGTCATACGTCAAGAGCAGTCGTTTCATCTCGCAACTATTTCAGTACGAACGCAAAAAAAAAAAAAAATACGACGAGTTTTAAAAGAACATGTTTTACGTTTCGAGCTAAGTTCGAGAAGTAGAGATGTCATGGTGAAATCAAACGTGGTGGGAGTTTCAAAAACCCTCCAACATTACACGTGGCAACTGGACACTGCCAAAGTCGGAGTCCGTATAATGCGAGTAATCTTTGAAAACACCTGTTTTGCAGTTATAGGAACAGGGGAAGACGCTTCGCCGACGCTGCCTCGTTGTTGCGCTGTTATTGACGGGTCGTCGGGGTTTTTCACAAAGCACGGCCGATGGGAACGCCCGACTTCTTTCTCCTCGACCCATAAGCGGAGAGGAGGGTTTTTCTATCTCCGCTTTGATGACAGACAACTACAAGTGGCAACACCAAAATCCCTGCAAAGTGTCACTCGTAAAGCTATTGCTTTAAAAAGAACAACGAGGAATGCACAAGTCAGGTAAAATTATAGACAGACGTCGCCGCTTTTAAAGGGCCCTTAAAAGAGAAAAAATGTTTTTTTTTTAGACAGTCTGGTTGGGACACGCGTGTCAAAAAACTAGTTTTACGCGAAAAAAAAATCAACTTTTAGAGCAATATTGACAGCACGGGACGCAATTTAGTCGGTAGTCACCTCCTTTCCACTTGTTTTCTCCCTCGGCATTCCGGGCGCGTGGAGGAAAGGTGGATCGGCTTCACCTTCACGTTGAGGTGGAAAGAGGGTATGACCATCTTGTTCAGGTGGAAAGAGTGCATGACCATTCCATGACGTCATGGACTTTGCACGCAGAATTTCAAATAAATATCGCCATCGATATTGCTCTAAAAAAGTTTCTTTTCTGCGTAAGATTTATGCCTCAACACGCCTGTCCCAGCCAGACTGTTTAAAAAAAGTTTTTTTTCTTTTCAGGGGCCCTTTAAATGATGCCGACGTCAATACAGTGCCCGGAAGTCGGGATGTGCTGACAACAACGGTCGCATTCGCTCGTCTTTCTTTGCCCGAACTTGTACGGCCGATCGTTGGGATGGCAGCAACTGACGGCAAGACTCACCCGACGAGGCGTAGCCCTGCCTGCAGCGGCACTCGAAGCCGTCGTCCGTGTCGACGCAGTCCTCCCTGGCGCCGTCGCAGTTGTGGTGGCCGTTGGTGCACTCGTTTTCCGGGGTCGCACCAGGTAGTGCCAGGCCACCCGGCTGCCCACCGTGCGCAGCCACTGCGACACGTTGGCTGCACCCGGGGAGACCCTCAGCGGATGCAGCCACCACCAATGAGGCGACGACCCCCATGCACACGACGCCTCGTCACTTACATGGCTCCCTCCGCCGATCACAACGAGCGGGCGAACGTGCGGCCCCCTTCGAGGTTCGCTGCCACGCGTGTCCGACGGTGCGGAAGCATCTCACGGGGTCGTCGCCGTGCACGGACGTTCGAAAGCTCTAATCTAAATGCGAAACTGCACGCACCCCGGGAGGCTGTCTGTTACGTGTTTGAGAAAATAGTCATTTTATTCGCGCCACCTTTCACTCTGCCGGGGCTATTTATAGCTTGGAAATTCTAATAGGCATAGGCGAACAGAGGATTTCGGGTCCGAATTGAATTCGAAGCAAATAGTGATTTTGGCTGAATAATTTCGAATCAAATAGTTTGAATAGTGCAAGCAACAAATACGACAAGATATGTTTAAACGATAGTTTTATATTTGTCCTTATTTGGTGTTAGAAGCACTGTAATTGTTAATTTCAAGTGTATTGAGTTTGGGAGCACGAAATTGTCGAAAGCTTACGCCACCTGGCCGGAAACCCAAGCCAGAGCAAGTCAAACCCGTTTATATCGAACTCGCAAAAAAAAAACGTCTACCAGTTCGATATAGCAGGTAATTCAATATAAGAGTTTTAATGAATTCGACTCTCAAAAATACACTTTCTGCTGACATATTACGCAATGAAGTAGTCTTGCATCCTCTGCTGCTTTTCTTCATTGCATCCGCGATAATGATATTTTTTTAAGCTATCGACGGACTCCGAAATGCTGAGGCCGCTGCTTCTATATTCGCGCATTAGCGCGAACTCCCGTAAAATTCCGAGCAAGCGCCCCTGCCCGAGCAAGAGCCCCCCCCCCCCCCCAACTTCACTTCTAGTTTCACATTTCCGCGCCATTCCGGCAAAGCGCCCCCTTCCCTGCTCCGCACCCGTATCACGCACCGCGCTGACCGCGCCAAGGCAACACTGCCCTGTGAAATTCAGCCCATGAATCCAATCCAATCCAATCCTACTTTACAGCCCAATCAGCCCGGTCGCTTGCGCCATTGTCGCTTTGTTTTGGGGGTGTCAGGTCGGCTATGCCTTCTTACACAGTGGCAAAGAAAATCGAGGTCGTCCAATGGCATTTTGAAAACGGGAAAAACATACACCAGGCGTCTCGACACATCAAGCTCGACCGGATACAAGAATGGGACAAGAATTTTGACAATTTGCTACAGCCAAACTTCGACGAAAGCTAAGTAATGGCGCGCCGGTGTTCAGTGAATATGTTGACGACGCGCTCTTTTAATACCTGGAACGCGAAGAAGTGCAGAATGAGCCATTAGCAACCGGCTTCTTTCTGAAGATGCTGTCAAAATAGCCAACGGCATGCAGTTGGGAAACATCGCGGAATGCTGCAAACTTTTTCTTGCGGCCGACTTTGAGAGTGTTTTGGTGGTTTTAAAAGTGATTAACATAGCAGTGACAAATCTTTGGCCTAATAAAGTCTATGTTCTCAGAGATAAATAAAATATTAAATCCGTGTGAAATTTCGCAGTGTCTAGCGTTACGTCCGACGGAACCCAAAATAAAAATTAAAGTTACGTCCGACGTAACTTTACGTCATGGTTTTGAGTTACGTCTGACGTAACCCAATATGAAGATTAAAGTTACGTCCGACAGATCTCCAAAAAAAAATTAAAGTTACGTTCGACGTAACTTTACCCTAAGGTTTCGAGTTACGTCCGACGGAAATAAGTTACGGCCTGTGTAACCTACGGAACCTTATTGAATGTTACGCTTTGTGGCCGAAACACGACGTAAACATGAAAATATATATAATTACTTCTGCATCACGTTCGATGCAGCGTTGATAAATTGGTCAAAATTGCGGCTCTATTCGTACCTCCAGGTTTGTTCAGGGGCTTGGAGTGTGTTCCTCGTATGTAGAGGCTGCGTAGGCCCGGTAAGTTTAATACCAGTTACATAAGTTTTTTTTTTCCCTCGTTTTTTCATTTCTTTTTTGTGACTTTTTTTTCCTTTAAGAGGATTTTTTTTTTCGATTTGTTTTTAGATATGAAATTACTTCTTCCTAGACGCGACACACAAAAGAAAAGAAAAACATTAAAAATGGAAACCACAGCGTGCGTGCTGCGAGCCTGAGCTGTAGATGAGAAAGTTAGCAAGTGCAGTGCAACCGCTAACCAGTGGTAATTACACGAACGCATGCCGGTACCACGACCTACGCCGGTACGAAACTCATCCAGGTCGAAACGGGCAGAGGGTGGGGGGTAACTTTATTGTTTATTTAGAGTTCCGTCGGACGTAACATTAATTTTCACATTGGGTTCCGTCGGACGTAACTCGAACCTTGGGGTAAAGTTGCGTCTGACGTAACTTTAATATTTATTTGGAGTTCCGTCGGACGTAACTTTAATCTTACGTATTGGGTTACGTCGGACGTAACTCGAATCCTTACGTAAAGTTACGTCGGACGTAACTTTAATTTTTATTTCGGGTTCCGTCAAACGTAACGCTAGACACTGCAAAAAATTTTTGTCGTCGCCATCTTGAATTTTGGTGCCGTACCGGGATAGCGCCCCCCCCCCCCCACACTTTGCAGGTAATTTTGACTTGTGTGCGGGGGGCGCTTGCTCGGAATTTTACGGTATGCCGAGAGCACGGAACACGTTTGAGCAGGAGCACTTTCTCCTGCAGGGTGCCGTTTTGCTCTACAAGTTGGCTTTCACCTAGAAGAGGTGGTGCGTTGGGGAAGCCAACTAGCAAAACAAACTGGCTTCTTTTTTTTTTTTTTTTTGGGGGGGGGGGGGCGTTGCGTTAATTGTTTGCAAGAAAAAATAATATTCTCTTTTGCGGACGGAGCGGGGAGAGGGAGCACGGAGTTCCCTCTCTCCGCTCCCTCCGCAAAAGATATTTTTCTTTTCTTCCAAACAATACGCAACCGCCCCCAGAAAAAAAAAAAAATGCCAGCGTGCTTTGCAAGCTGGTTTTCCCCCAATGCGGCCGCTCGCGTTGGGGGAAAGCCAGCTTGCAGAGCAAAACGGCGCTCTTGGCAGTTCGATTTATCGGTAGCGGCTGCTATTTTTGTTCGATGTAACCGTAGTTTTTGCTATATATTATCACTGTAACATTACTGTGCACAACAATTGCTCGATATAAGAAATAATTCGATGTAAACGGGTTCGATATAGTCGGGTTTGACTGTATTTAGAAAGATCGAATAATTCAATATTGTTGAATAATTCGATATTGTGGAATACTAAAATTCGATTCAAAGCGAATGCCAAATAGAACAAAATTCGATTGGCTATTCGTAATAACCGAATATTCGCCCATCCCTAAATTCTAAGCTAGGCGTGTCGAGGTGGCCCCTCCCTGCATCTGCACTGGCTCCTTTAGAGGGCAAAAGCAATCGGAGAGGCAGTTTTTCTCAGTCAGACTTTCAATAAGTCTCAGACTCGAATTCAGAGGACAAGAGCTCGTCGTCCAGTGGAGAAGCTCCGTAATCCAGCTCCAGTTCAGAGTGTGAGACCGCCGGAATGTCGTGGGAGCAAACAGACGCACCAAAGTGATACCAAATGAAAGAAAGGAGAAAATGTTTCGCCCTCAATATTTCTATTCTATGCTTCTCGATCGGGAATCCTCGCACCATTTAAACCTTTCCAGCAGCAGTCTCCGACGAAACGATTTACAGCGCGCGTCCCCGGTTTGGAGAGTGTACATCAGCGTTGCCCGACTACGCTGGGCTCTGGGTTTTCTCATCAGTGGGCTGTGGCAGCCTGCGTAGGCACAATTCTGGACGCTGGTGGCGGCAAAATTGACGCGTCTTATTTATTTTTTATTTTGCGTTCTATGACGAATAGAATTTCTTGGGGTTCTTAGAAAGCATTGTACTATTTTTGGGAACAAAAACAATCGAATGAAAGCTATTTTTGGTGAGCCCGTACGCGACAGAACAAATGCAACTGGAGTGTTTGTTTCATTTTATGTTGATTTGTTTATGGCACCATACACTCAGTTGTGTCAATCTATGAAGGTCTTAAGTGTCGAAAATATTTGACCACAGAGGATAGCCGAACTGCATGGGTATTCCCCGCTCCAACATGAAATTCAACAAGTCTCATCAATCAAAGATATATTGTACGCACCCCAGTACCCCGTTATCCGAAGGGGATTTGAGAAAGGTTTCAAATAACACGGCGTATCCAACATAGTGTCGACTGACGATGGTCAATTTACGACCATCAGATGGAATCTGGCTTGTTTTGGGGCATGTTTTGAAGAGAGCCGTTTATTTGTGCAGCACCAAAGAAAATTAACGAACATGCCTATTCTGTCCCCGTACCTCGGACTCGACCCTATCAGCTATTGTTCGCAAAGACCAGAAACATAGCCGGGAAGTTTTTCGGAGATAATCTCGACGGAAATAATCCTCAAAGAACGTCGAACGGCCCACGGGACCTTTGCTCTCTTCGTTCGTTTCCTGCAAAGACCGAACAAGCTACAAGTTTCGGCATTCCCCGTTTCTCACAGTGTGAAATAACGCAAAAAGATTAAGCATCCTGAAGGGGCAAATAAAGTCAAAGCTTTCGAGAGAAGCTGGCAAACTCAGAACGCACAATGCAGGTGGGGACCGGGTTTCCACAGCTCAGGCGGGTGGCAGAAATTTCTGACTGATAGAAGTCGCTCGAATTGCAAAAAGGCGGCCGGTGAGCTCTTTTAGCAAACGTCTATATGCATTGTTAAATAATTTTTAAAAAAACTTGCACATTGACAATTATTTTTTGTTGTTTGCAGACAAACGCAAGCTCGAAAGGGTTAAATGCGTAGCATTTATGAGCTCTTTGCACTTTAATGTCCACGGCACATAGCCTCGATGGCGACGTCCCACTAACGATGTGATGTTCGCATGAACACTACGACGACGTCACTCCATCGGCGTGAAGATTGTGACACCATAAGCGTGAAGATTGTCACGCCATCGGGTGACGTGGCATTTAGACGTTGTGTGTTCCCGTGGCAGCATGTGCGACTTTATATCTTCTCAAAACCATAGAAACAAGCCTTTCCAAGGTCTCGTTACCGTGCCCACAAAAGCGGAGCATAAAGAGGCCCTAGAAACGGCCTTCGTAAAATGCAAGGGAGACAGCAAGTTTCTTCGAGAGCCATACGGGCCATTCTTACGTCAATTATAAAACCGAGAAGGGTAATTCCTACGGTCGAACCCAAATCCTCTCGAGATTCTAAGTGCTGGTTGGCGTCCAAGGCGGTGCGCAAAAGTGGTTGCGGATCTCTCACGTTCCTCCAAAAACGTTCTGGCCAAATACACCATTTTCAAAACTCGCTGTTACGGGATGTTGAGCAGCGATGACCTCAAATGAGCTTCCCCAACGTCTCTTTTGTGCCTATTCTGGCTTATCTTTGGCCCCATGTTCATTCAAAGAAGCTCCTTCCCTTTCCTTCCTAATGGCACACATTAGGATTGTGCAAACATTCTAATAGTAGTTGCAAACTGCATGCCGGTCGATATTCGTTTTGGGGTGAACTGCCATATTTGTATCTTTCCAAGTGTTAACTGCAGCGGGTAAGAGCAGTATATGTAGAGTTGAGTCATTCATTGGTAAGAATAGGGCGAAAATAAGGGCGCGTCATTGGCCAAAATTGTTTCAACGACCTTGGGCGCGTCAATTGACAGCTCTCGTGACCAACCACTAGCCAGGAATATTCCCCTAGCGGAGGCAATGACCTTAACTTCTATCTTCCAATCACAATTTCTAGGTAAGGATGTACTTAAGTACTTCATTCCAGCACGCTAGAGTCGAAGTTTGCGACCCTTCGTAACTGAAAGGGCAACGCACGTGACGTCGTCGTCAAGGCGACATTCAGAATGCACTCCATCTCACTCTTGATCGCAGCCGTAACCGAGGGGACGGTAAAAGCTGTGGACGCAGCTCCATGGTGATTTTGACTCTAACACCGAACGCGCACCCCACGTTCGCAGTTTCGCCTAGTGTTTCGGGAAACATTTCTCGTCAATGTCACCTTTTCTGGCTCAGTAAAAGCACCCAGCACCTTGAAGCTCCTCACTCAAAAAGAGCTTTGCGGCATAAATATTGCAATAAAAAAACTTAAAATTTCTTTCGAACTAAGTTTATTTTGTCTTCTTAGAGTGCGCTACAGGCACTTAAAAAATATTTTTTTGCAAGTTTCACATTATTAAGTGACTCTAAAACACGCGTCTATTTCGGGTCAATGCACCGAAATATCAAAGTCGCTCCCCACTCCAATTGGGTCTCCCGACATAAATGAGATGCTAAAACGTTTGCTTTTCCGACAAAATGCATTTTTACGACGCAGGCGTCCACCCGACCACCTAAAAAAAGTCTCGCGGGAGTCGAGAGCCCGTTTACTTAGAGGCGCGCATCTAGGTGCCACGAGTGGAAGCGGAAAAAGTTGGAGTCGCTGAGAGGAAACGCACCGGGCAGGGGCCGCCCCTGGAGGAAGACGGAGCCGGGGCTGCAGGCGCCCCCGTGGGGGCCCCCATTCCTCCCCGCATGCAGAGGCCCTCCCCGTTGGCCCCGGGGCCCAGCAGGCCGCACCAGCCGCAGCGGGGGTCCTCCAGGCACAGGGCCGCCTGGGGCCGGGCGTGGCAGGGCCTTCCGCACGCCTCGGGGCTCCCCCGCAGCACCGCTCCGCAGGCCCCGCCCTCGCACCGCAGCCCCACGAAGCTCGGCGTCAGGCACTGCGACACCGAGTGGGCCGTTCAGCCCCGTCCTCCTAAGAATACCGTAAAATTCCGCACCAACGCCTTCCGTCCAAAGATTGGCCTTCCCGTTGCCGTATGCCCACGGTGTTAAATATTCTGGTCGGACGTCGCGCAATGTCCGACAGGAACCGCTTCGGCCCACAATTTGCAGTAAAGTGCACTCTGGCGTGTTTTTAATGTGCCAGGAGACGCAAACTCGCCACATCCGCGACCCGTGGTACCGGTTTCCGCGTCATGTGGCTCGTGACGGGTGGCCCCGCGTTTATGCTCACTTTTAATAAAATTTTGCGGTTGCGTCCCCAAATATTGCTTACCCAATATTTTTCGCCACTTATCTCTTCACCTAGCACGAGCGACGGGTCTAAATTTTACGGCAGCCGCCGACGAGATGAAAGCGGCGGGGAGGAGCTTCCGTTAGCCCCGCCCCCGTTCGACGAATGACCACGGGCTGTTTAGTTCCTCCGCGCAGCGCGCCACTCGCTCCGATAAATAGATCTCACAAAAATTACCGCGACGTGAAACTCCGAAGGGCAATAGAGGCGAAAAGTTTAAAAATGTGAAAACGCCGCATTCCCGCAATCGTCGAACCGGATGCCCGCTGCGGGCCACCACCGCCTGCTCCTCACAAACGTAACATCAAACGTAGATAAAAAAATCTATAGACGTCGTTCCCTAGTAAGCTACGCATCAAATGTGCCAGAACGTGTTTCTGTAGCACTTTTACAAAAGCAAACACCATATATTCGCCACCGCATGCTCGTCCTACTAACTTCGTAATATACATTGTCCACATCGCACTTTTCACGATTTTAAACCATCGCAACGCGAGGGCCGATTCTACCGGCAGAGGGCACACGTTGAAATGGGATGCAGCCAAGTACGCTTGGGCGAAGCATTTCCTTTTACGGCTTTTTATAGGAAACCAGGCGCTAATATCGGCGACGGAGCGAGACAACCGTGCTCAACGGGCCATGGGTCGAGGTACGCCTCGCTGTCCTCGTCTCGTTGGAGACGACGGGGGCCACATTCTCCGTATGTATAAGCTGGCCACCAATGTTCTAACGGAAGAACCAGTGCCAAGAGTCTTAGTTTCTGCTTCCCGGCCATCACCAATCCGAAGAGGACGGCGCGACAGTGTGCGCAAAAGCGAATTCCCTTTCTCGGGCGAGTTTCCTTGGAAGAGAGGAGCGAGAGCCGATCCCTAGGGGCCTACCTGTCCCAGGGCCTCGCTCCAGCGGCACTCCTGCCAGCCGCCCTCCCCTCCGGCGCTGGCCAGGCAGTCGGCGCAAGAGCGGTGCTGCCCGCACCGCTTGGGACACGGCCGGGGCGGGTTCGACTCCACGGGGAAGCTGGAGGCATCCTTCAAGGTGCGCCCCACGCACGTCCAGTCGAAGATGGGCCGCACATTCAGGATGTGGCCCAGCTCACCTGCGAGGAAGCCCCTTCTGCCCCTGCTCTCTTCCTCGGGGATTGCCATTCCTTACGCCTCATCAATTTCAAGCCAATACTCTAAATACACAAAACGAAATCTGACGTTTTAGGCACGATGGACCCTTTTCGAAATTCAGTGTATCTGGTGGCTCAAATACCAGTTTTCCTTTTACTCTACTAATGGCGGTAAGTCACCTGCAGTCTGCAGCATTTTGCCGGGCACCGTCACTTACGCTAGTCAACAGCAATCAATAATGCGCGTTTTTACCTTACGATTACATCTACCGTATTTACTCGCACAATGAACGCACTCGCGTAATAAACGCACCCTCCAAATCGGCTCTCAAAATTTAGACTTTTTTTTTCACTCACGTATTAAACGCACCCCCAACTCAAAGGTCAAAATTTTGACCCCCTCCCCCACGCGCGCGAAATGAACACACTTTTTTATCCTGGTGCAGCGAGGTCGCGAATGCATGGGCAGCGTGGGCAAACAAAACGCCTTGCAAAAGGCGTTAAAAAAATAAAAAAAAGATCCAACGGAAGCAAGAGAAAAAAACATGGAGAGGAGCTTCTTTTTTTGCACAGCGCAGTCTGGACTTTGGGTTGCGCGCCGCGCTCAAGGAGATAAGAAAGAGAAGCGGAGAAGCCCTTGCCTAAGCAAAGCGCGCATAGAAAAGGCATCCTGCCATCGCCTCCTCCTCGCACTTCGGAAAGAGAAGCGAGAAGCCCTCGAAATGAACGCACTTTTCTATCCTGGTGAGCGAGGTCGCGAATGCCTGGGCGTACGCAAACAAAAGAACTTGCGAAAAATGGAAAACAAAAAAAAAAAAACACGGAAATAAAAAAAAAAAAAAGAAAAACTTTTTTTTATCATACATAGTGGAACCTGAGACTGAGGTATGCAAGGAAAACTTCGAGGACGAGAAAGAGGACTAGACCTCGTCCTCAGTTTTCCTTGCATACCTCAGTCTCAGGTTCCATATGTATGATCTACACCAACTCGCCTGCACTTTGACCATCTTTTCGTTTTTTTTTTGCTTTGTTTTTTTTTGCATGGCGCAATTTCGTCTTGGGGTTGCGCAAGGGAAAGAGGAAAAACACGGAAGCAAAAAAAAAAAAAACATGGAGAGGAGCATTTTTTTTTTGCGCATCGCAGTTTGGTTTTGGTTTTGCGCGCTGCGCGCAAAAAGATAAGAAGTTAAGTCGGTTTTTCGGGATAAAAGGTCCGTTCATTATGCGGGTAAATACGGACGCAAAATTTTGACTTCGCGTAATGAACGCCCCCCCCCCACCCCAAACTTTGCATCGATTTTTCGGAAAAGAAAGTGCGTTCATTCTGCGAGTAAATACGGTAGATCTTTCAGTCTCGATGGTGAAAATTACACGACCGGTAAGGATGAAGCACCGACCCACATTAACACCGCGATAAACATTTCTATGTCGAAAGACTTTAGAGCCGAATATGTACCGCTGAAAGATTCACTGGACCCAAGGGAGAATTGAACGCTTACGCCGCTCTCCTATTTAATTTCTTCTTCTGTCATCAATAACCACGAGGGCACCATTATTACGACATGTGCCATTCCTCAGATAACGATAGTGATCAAAGTGGCCAGACTGAATTTCGGAAAGAGACTATCGTTCGCGAAAGCAAATTTGGGAATTTTTAAAAATTGTAGGATATAAATAATAAAGACAAGTTTGTTGTCTTACTAGATTATCCGTCGATTCACGCCCCAATTCAGGATCTGTCGCTAATAGTTTGAAATGAAGCGCAAATCGACGATCGTCGAAATCCTGCCATCCCTCCCCACCCCTTTCGGATTCTATTTCTTGGAAACTAAATGCGTTTAAGACACGAAGTGTCATCTTTCGTACGGTACATGTCGCTACGTACAAAAATTTGAAGAAAAGTAATACGTAGGAATGGACCCCACAGTCTGAATCCAAACGAACCAGCCATACGTGTTATGGACTTCTCATATAAATGTAACTTAGAGAAAAAGAAAAAACTGCATATCACCACTACATAATGGAAAGACGTAGATAAGTGAAACGTACAGACCAAATGGGATAAATGTTACGAAACAACTAAAAGACAAAACTTTGGCGGAATTGCAACTCGGGATCTCCTGACTACCACTCAGGCACGCTAACCAGAGCACCACAGGGTGAAAACATGTAACTTCAGAGCATTCAGAAGAGAGATAGGAGATGCCAAAAGACGAGGCAATGTGACAGTGCAAAGAACTGCAAAGAAAAAAACGTTTTTTAAACAGCCTAATTGGGACAAGCATGTCACAAAACAAATCTTCCACGAAACAAAAAAAACGTTCAGCCTTTCCACTCTCATGAAGGAGGAAGACCAGCGGAGCTGTACTCGATACACTGCCGCAACGCGCACGTGCCCGTTTCTCGCTTCTTGTCCGACACGCCGCCGATCGTGGATACGTCTCCGGCGAACCAGAGTCGGTCGCACACGGCACATGTGACGCCAAACAGGTTCTCCACGAACTCCCTCCGGA
The DNA here is from genome assembly GCA_037355805.1 of Ixodes ricinus. NCBI lineage: Eukaryota > Metazoa > Arthropoda > Arachnida > Ixodida > Ixodidae > Ixodes > Ixodes ricinus. The sequence goes on from JAZHYW010009406.1 coordinate 87,288, forward strand.
ACCTCGCCGTCGCACCCGGAAACTGTTCAGCCGGCGTGGAGTGCAGTCGTCGCCGGGCCTCGCGCTTGCGCTTGGCCTCCGTGGCACGATCGTCGTCCGTGGCGTTGGCCCGCCGGCGCCCTTTACATCGCTGGTTCTGTTCTCGGCAGCGGCTTTACAGGCGAGCGATGTGCTCTTCTTTGGCAAGGGAATGTGAAGTGCTGGACGCAGTGGAAGTCGTGGCGACAGCGGCTTTGCGGTGGTTGCGGACCCATTCGCGCAGCTGCGTACGTCGCCGCTCCTTCCGCAGCCAGTCTTCTTTTCCCGAAAGGGCGCGCGGCCGACCCATCGTGAGTACCAAACCGAAACTGAGAAGAATGCAAGAAACAGCGCGCAAAACAGACGAGGACGAAGAAACACATGTCGAGCGCTTCGCTCGTTACGTGTGCTTCTTCATCGTCGTCTGTTTTTCGCGCTGTTTCCTACGATGAATTCCCACCAACGCACCCAACTACCCATTCTTCTAGATAGCTGGAAAGGTTGCCGCCATCTACGAGTGACGGCGGCAACCAGACTGGTTGTGTGCTTGCCGCCGTCGCTTATAGATGGTGGTAGTTGTCCAGGTAGGTTTGTGTCGACATGCGTTTGATACCAAACACGATCCTGGGAAACCTAGCCCTTAAACAACTCCGCTCAATTCCGAAGATTTCGTGATAATGAGTGATTTTTAATAAAAAAGCCTTATGTAAAAAGACACTACGTCGTTTGCTTCAGCGAAAAATGGGAGATATATTTTAAATCTAATTTTAAACACGAAGCGGAAATCGAAACCGAAACTTGACTCCGTCCGGCAACATTGGCCTCGGGCCGCCAGTACATGGCCATCGCGTGGTACCAGCTGTCACGCGTGATTCTCGGCCCAACAACAGGCGGGATGATGGCGGGCGTATGACAGGCGCGAGGGTCACTGCTCTGCTCGCACTCGTCTTCGCCGCGTTTTGGTGTCTCACGGCATCGGCAACGCGTCTGCAGGAACTGCGCATAAGTCTGCGCCCACGTGGTGTCCATAGTGTGGACGAAACTCCGAGAGACAATAATCGTCAAACGGTGAGACGGCGACTACAGTGGTTGTGACGCGAAAGACGGCGGTAACGGCGGGACCCGTCGGGGGGCCAGTCTGCTCCCAAGAAGCGCACTGCGCAGGCGCGTACGCCAATCACGTGGACACCGCTGAGCGCAAGAGGCAACGTTCCTGGCGTCACGCGACCTGTTCGATCGGAGAAGCAAAAGCAAGCAAAAGGGGGCCATGAAGATGGCGATTTAGCTCAATATTGGCTCCGCCCATGCCGTAGCCTTGACTGCGCTGTTGGTTGCGCCCTGAATTAGCCCTGCCGAAGTCGGCCCGATTCGACAACTTTTTCGAGTTGCAAAGTTTGCCAGACCGTTTAAGAAACATTTAAACAGAACTGCGTCGTGAATATTTGACTTGTGGTCTTCCTAGGCGATACTGAAGAGGACCGCATTGTTTTTCAAAACCAAAAATGAAGCCGGGTTGCCCTTTAACAGCTCCGCTGTAAAAAAATATTTTAGCAATATTTTTACGTTACAGGATGTAATTTAGTCGTGAGTCAGAACCTCTCCACATTTGAAACTCCCCGCTTCATTCGCGCCCACAGCAGAGAGAGAATCGCCCCAGCCCTCGCTCCTCGAACTTGCTCTTGGATTGACTTGGCTGCGAGTTGAGCGAGCATGCGCGGCGTCTCGACTCCCGGTGTCTCGGGTGCTTACACACTTTGCAACTTCTGTGGTCTAAGCAAACTGCACGTAAAATGGACCCTGCATTAGAGTGTCAGCTTCTTGGCGCTCGGAGCAAGGCCGCTGCGAGCAACTGGGTCTTCAGCCATACGCAGATACTGCCGGGGAGGACGGCTGCCAACAACAAAGACGGCGCACCGCCTGAGCCTCCAGAACCTTTCAGTGCGCTCGGTAGGAGAAGCGTTCGGACCACCCTGTGTCTCAGTCGCGAACGTTCGGTGCACCCACTGCAAATCTTGAAGGCCTCCCGAGCGAAGGACGCAGAACATACTTGGACACGTCGTCGAAATAATTAAGCATAATTATTTCGGGCACCTAGAATCCAAGATAGTATAATGCAGAGGAGCGCGAGGTAGTCGTCGTCACCCACCACTAAAACGAGAGAGTAAAAATTAAGATGGATAGTTGAAGGCTGCCTCATTTTGCTGCTCTTCCCCGTGGAACTCAACACCGCTAAGAGCAGAACCGCCACCACGGCAATACCGCCTAAAGCTCAAGACCTCCGCTCTTCTTGTAACATCGCCGGCAGATCAGCTAGCCCCACTCAGCACCCATGTAGTGTGCATTCGCACGGCCGCACGTGCATCCCCGGCAGCGTCAGCGACGTCTTATGGCAGCGCAACGCTGGTGCAAGGCGACGCCTAGGGGACGACGTCTCGAGAATTCAGCCTTTCCACTCTGGTGAAGATGGAAGACCAGCAAAGCTGTGCTAGCTAAGATTTTGTGTCGACACGCCGCTTGTCTGCAGACATGATAGTGGGCGAATTAGCCCTTAACAGCTTCGCTGTAAAAATCTCCCCTCTCGCAACATTGCAAAGTGTGTTCGCTTTAGCTGTCTCGGCAGGAGGGCGTCTTGGAAGGTGCAGTGCGGGCAACTCACTGGAGCGCACCACCTGGCGGGTCCACATGCAGGAGCCCAGGTCTGCGGCACTTCTCGCACTCAGAGGCCAGGCAGGAGCGCCAGGGAGCACAGGGCGGGTCCTGACACCAGCGGGTGGCGAGGTCCGTCGCGGTCCATGGGCCGCTGCCACAGACCCTGCGCCCACCCGGATGCAGCGACCCTTGCGGCACCATGCCACCAGCGGCATGCAGGGGTGGCCTCGGCGAAGACCGCAGCTGCCACCCTTTCCGAGCTCTCCGGCCGGACCGGCGGGGCCTCCATCGTTCGGCCACAAATCAATGCGACCATTCCCGCGGCGGCCAAATGCTGGCCGGAGTGCGGTCTCATCGGCGACATTGCATACATCGGGGCAGCGCAGGCTTGTGGTGACTGGGTCTCCGAATCTGCCCTCTATCCAACTAATTACATTAAGAACCGCGAGGATCGGCGCAAAAGCCCTTCCGGTGTGACGAGAGGTCGTTCCATAAAACATGCCTAAGCGGCAGGAGGTGGAGCCGATGGCGGTTCTTCATCAGCTGAGAGGAGAGGAACTGCTCTCTGGCTCCAGCCTATTGGCGTAGGGAACGCAGCAACCTCCGTCTGCTGAAAGAAAACTTGCGCGCCGATCTTGAAGCGTCGGCCTAGTTACGAGAATCCTTAAAAATAGAGCAGTCTCAAAACACAGACTCTCGGAAATTTCCGGGATAAACACATACCCTAATTATGGTAGTTAAAAAGTGAATTAATAAATGTCAGTAAGCTATAAAATGGACAGCTACGATTGTCCTTACACTTAAGCGTCCACCCCGAAGCGTAATCTAGCTGCATAAACAAATTTTGAGTAAATGGTGTACTACGTTTAAAGATGCGCAAAACTTACCTTTGGACACCAAACAGGATTGGGCGGGAGTCAAAACTCGATCGACAAGGGTCCCACATTAGGAACACTCAAAGAACCTGGACTAAACGCAGCTTCTCGAGCACAAGGGCCCGGCACGCACTCGGTGCCAACCAACCTTAGCGAGGGTTTGATTCCGATCACTGCGAGAGCGAGTCATAATTTGACTCTCGCGCAGCAGCTGTGGCCGAGCGACATCGAAAGCAAGTTCGAATTCGATCCTCCACTATTTCTCGTCGAAGGCGACACTTCGGTGCTTTCTTGGGAAATTTCCAACCGTTCACGAGCCGCGACATCTACCGGTGGATGAAGAAGCACTCGAGACAAGAGCTTTGGAGGCAACAATTCATCTCGCCGAGGTGAGCGCACGAGAAGTTCACACCAAAGATTTGCAAACAGGTAAAGGATCCCAATCGGTCGACAACCCTCTCCCGGTAGAAAGCCACGACGCCGCATCCGATTGGCGGCCAAGAAGGCTCTCCTCGGGTAGAAAAATCGAATCTCGAGAGGAGTTTATTACCCCAAAAAAGGGAAAGGTGCAGTTTTAACGGTCTATATGTCGCGTAAATGAATGGCGAAGAGCTAGAGAGAAAGAAAAAAATAATTGGCAGCCTTTTAGACATTTTAAAGCTTTCGAACCTTAAAATTGAAGCGAATCAGAAGAAAATATTACGCCGAAATCATCGCTGCCGCCACGCCGATTCTCGACGAAATGCATTATCATTTAGTGAGGGGTTCCAACTTGGCAAAGAATAAGAATTTCGACCATCGCGCCGTTTTATTCGGCCGAACGGTCCACATACCGTTGTCTTTGAAGAGCTAGTCTGTTCTTCCGGACACAACAGCTTTAAACGCAGCCACTGCAGCTTCCCTCAATCGCGCTTACGGTCCGCACACTCTTGCCTCGGAAGAGCGATTTTCTCCCCAGGTCTCAGCAGTTCCGCGCAAACGCATCGTCGCCGTGTCTCGGTTATCTATTGTCACATACGCTGCACCACGGCTGCTCGATCCCCTCCTCTCCACAGGCGCATCATTGGAAGTGCGCCAGAACACTCCTTCTTTCTTGTAAGAGGGAAAGTGAATGTAATGAGCGAATCGAACAGAGACGAGCGCACGGCGAGAGACAGTGCCGCAGCCCTGGCCAAACTCGTCCATGGCCCGGTCCAAGCACGACCGCCCAAACCTAAGACGGCTGGATGCACCGGAAATAAATGCCGATGCACGTAAAACTCAGTTCCACCCGCTTGTTGGGCGAAGCAAGAATCAAAGGGACCCTGGAGCCGCTCACCCCGTGTGCCAGGCCAGAGGCGAGGCAGTCCTCGCAGGAGGAGAACTGGGCGCAGGTGCGGTTGGCCAGCCAGGCGGCCCCGCACAGCTTGCCCGGCGCCACCTCCAGGGTGCCCCGGTGGCGCAGGCAGCTGCAAAGAGCACTCAGCACCCCCAAGAGAGGAGGGGGCACCCTAAGTCACCTGGGGGCGTGGGCCGGGCGCTGGAGTAGCAGTGGCTCACGTTGGCCCCGTCCTGGGCCGAGCAGAAGGAGCAGCCCACGCTGCGCAGGCAGCCCAGCCGGGAGTGCGAGAACAGGCCACACAGGTCCCGGGGCAGTCCCAGGCGATGCAGCCGCCCGCCCCCGGCCAGGTAGGCCCGGCCCCGCAGCCATGCGCCCGATGCCCCCGCCACGGGAGGGGGCGGCTCCCCGGCCGGCCGCACGCCTGCAATGCCCCCGTGCCGCTCAGGGGCCCTCTCCGGGCTAAAAGGGACCGCCTGCCCTTTAAGTGTCCCCGGGCCCAGCCTCCGGACGTGTTTTGGAGGGAGACGGAGGAACTTGCGACTTTTCGACGGCCAGCCTAGAAGCTGCGCACAAGGCCGAGAGCCAAGCGAACAAATGGGACGCTACGGATACACGGCACGAGGTTTGTCCGGCTCATTAATCTCGCAATGCAATAAACTCCCAAGAAAATTCCGTAAAAAGTCGCCGTTCGCTCGCGGCCCCCATTTGATACGATGGGTTCCAAAGCACTGCCGCGCGACCTCTTCCAAAAGTAGCGCCGAGCGACGCCCAAAATACATTTTTTTAACGCGAAAGCATTAATTAACTATCCCACAGAGCGGAGCTGGCGGCATCTGTAACAGCCAAAAACGCGAAGAAATGCCCATTCTCTCATTGGCTGAGTGAGACGGCTCCTAGATAGCCCTTGGCAGCCGCTCACGAGAGCGCGCTCTTCTGTTGCTCTTGTTTCAGGCGTTGCCGGAGCGGGGGGGGGGGGCTTTTGGGTGCTTCTGAGCCGGCTTGCTGGAACAGCGTCTCAGCTGAGATTCGGTGAAAGAAAGCACTGCAAAGGCTGGGGCACGCGAGCATCTTGATACGCGGTTTGGGTCCCGCTCAGCTCGTGCGATGACTTTGGCAGTGCTTTCTTTCATCCAGTGTCAGCTGAGACACTGTTTCTAGCAAGTCGGCGCTGCTCCCTCGACGCCGAGGAACATGACGCCGCCTGAGGCACGTACATCGTCGGCAGCCTCAACCTCGGCAGTAAAAAACGGTGGCCGTCCATGCCAGTACATTACAGACAAACTAAGGAAGCAGAAGAACGACATTCATGCTTTCGCATTCACAACACATAAGTGCTTAGGTGTGCTAGAATTCTTATAGGCATATATATTTTTCCTTTTTAGCAACACCTGACACAAAAGCAACAAGCAAGAGCGCACTCTCGTGCCAGGCAAGAAAAAAAAAAAATTCCTACGAGTTTTTTGAGCAATTTTGAAAGATACTTCTATTTCGAGACGTCGACCCTGAAATAGGAGCACGTTTGAGAATCATTCCTAGGTGAGCTGCGTAACACAAATACGTACTGCGATAAAAATGTTTTTTTCGCCGAGTGACACAGATATCTTATCCAGGTAGTTACCGAAAGAGCATTTTTGGGAGTTTGGTGCCCTTTGACCCATTGCAAGTAGAACTCACAGGAGTCCTCCAGTGGAATCCAGTGATTGCAGCTCAGGTCGTAAGCAAATGACTCCAGGATGGCTTCTCCGGAACGATTGCGCCCTCCCAGGACGAGCAGGAAGTCGTCCGTCATGGCCGACGCGTGAAGGTAACGAGATGACACCTGAGACGAAACGAAGCACCAATTCTAAAGGCCACCGTGCAACGGGCCGTGATTTGCCTCAACATGGGCGAGACTATTCGGATAATGAGGTGAAATATTGTCGCGGAGCTAAAACAAAGTCGAGCTGGTTGGTATCGCACATACTAAAATCCGAGACAAGAGACACATGCACACCCCAATTGTCCACTTTTAGATCAGGCATGAAGCAAAACAACAAAAATGAAAGATGTTTACAACTCCCTGTAATGCCCAATTAGAGCGCAGCTCTTGAGGAGGAGGAGAGAAGGGTACGGAGGAGACAGTATGCCTCTCCTCCTCCACCCTCATCTACTCCTCCCCTGCTCCTCGCCTCCTCCCCTCTTCTCTTCCTCCACCCTCCTCCCCTTCCTCTTCCTCCCCCCTCCCCGTCCTCCCTCCTCCCTCTTGCGCGGTGCATTATGGGAAACGTTCGATAATGCAATGCGCGCGTCACCGCGGTACATTATGGGACGTTCCCCATAATGCACCGCGCAATTACGCCTACTGCGATGCGTCACGCCGACCCGTTACACCGACACGTTACGGCTACGCCGACGGCAATGGCGATGCCAATGCGTCATGAAAAAGCATTATGCCGACGCGTTACGGTTACGCCGACGGTGACACGTCATGAAAAAGCATTACGCGGACGCTTAAAAAGGAAAACACAACCTAGAAATCGCAAGTTTTTCGAAAAAAAACGCATTTTTGAAAATCAGTTTTATCATCATCTACAACTCATAAAGAATGCTCTCACAAACTTTTATTCTCATGCGTAAAGTATTTACTCAGGAATAAATTATGTTCAATACGTCGGCGGCCACGCGCGCTCGCCAGAAACGCGAGAGCACCCGCGCGTTTGCCAATTTAGGGCAGCGCTAGTCGCTCGTTGGCTAGGCCTAGCGTGGCATGGGACCCCTTGTTGGAAAGAGCAGTTCTTTCTCTTTTGTTTACGCCCGGCTTTTTGTTCAACGCCGTGCGTTCAGGCGAGAGAGCCCCGCGAAATTATCCTTCGGTAAGAGCTATGAAATGCTGTACGCGCTCCTATTGGGCAGCTCGACGCATTCGACGCTCCGATTCGCTCGGACAAGCCACGTGACTAAAAAAAACTCGCTCGCCCGTGTGATCGCCTGCCGAGTTGAGCGGTTTCGTTTCCTACCTGCGTAGCGCGCCCTTGCTTACTTTACGGTTCTCGAATTTATCGATACGATGCCAGCGGTGAATGGCAGGAAGTCGTTTACGTTTGGAGCTCGGAAGCGTAAACGTGAAAAACCGAGAGGCATTGAAGGAGGTCGACCTCGCGAAACCACTGCACCACCATCCCCGAGTCGCTCAGGAGTCGTCAGAACCAGCGTCGGAACAATCGCCGTCTTCAAGCCCGTTACCCTCTCGTGGCCCATCGCTGCCTGAAGACTTGGATCGAGCGGGAAAATCGAGGCTTCTGTCGCCACTTCCAACTCCTAACACCCCAAAGGAAGATGAGCTGACCATGCTACGATGGGACGAGTGCTCCGGAGAGCCGCTAGGCCTAGATGACAGCCGTGACAGTGGCGAACTCGAAGGCTACCGCTTGCTTGAAGTTTCTTGTGTCAAGGCTTTGGTGGGAGCTCTGCTGTGCCCAGAGTGTGCCGGGTCTTGCCTAAAGCTAAAAGAAAGTGGCAAAGGTGCGCTCCTCGGGTTTATTGTCGAGTGCCCATCGTGTGGAGAGGTGGCGAGCGCACCGCACTCGTCGAACATCGGCGACACTCGCCAGAATGAACTTTCCGCGCATATCGGACTAGCCGCACGCGACTGCAGCATTGCTCGTGAAGAGGAAGGACTGACCTATGGTCCTGGAGCGTTTTAGATGATATAGTAAGCACTGTTTTCAGCCGAACACTGTTTGAACTTTTAAACACATTTTCCTCAGTTTGCCATTTTGAACACTTTTCCATTTTTTGAAAAACTATCATTTTTTAGAGTTTGGACTGAGACTCCTGAAGTGTTGTTTTTCTGGAGTGAAATTTACTGGATAATTTAGTAAGGCACTTTGTTTTTAATAATTTTCAGTTCACCAAGAAAAAGTAGAGTTTAGAAAAAGTCATGAGAGAAAAACGAAACCATTTTTAAACTTCCTGTTTTCATGCTGAGGCTTGCTATATTAAATATTGCTACATACCTTACTTTGTTCATCACTTATTAAACATTACATATATGCAGAAAAAGTTGTAATATTTCTTTTTCTTTTTAAATGATAGAATTTTTTTCATTGGTGCTGCATCAGTCTTCTTTTTTATGACAAATTACACCGTAACTTGGCACAAAATCTTCCTTGTTGGTTGAAATTCTGCATGCCCTCCCAAGTTTGCATAACTAACACATGGTAAAAGTTCCATTGCAATCGGCGAAGTATTAAAAAAGTAGACCCCTGTGGCCGTGCCTCCCCTTAAAGGGATACTTCAACGAAATTTGAAATATTCCCGTCGTGTTCAAAAATAGGTTGAATATGATCCACAATATCCGTAAATGACAATCGCACGTTTGTATTTTGATCCTGGTGGCTGTATTTTTCGTTATGAACGGTCCACTCTGGCAAGCGCTCGGAGAAGGCCCAGCTTAGAGCACGTGACATCCAATGCAATCGTGACGTAGGTCGTCTCAAGGCGAGCAAAGCTACGGTGAGGCTGACGTCGAGAGGATGGCTCTAGTCGTTCCAGCCACCGAAGCGGCTGCTTTTGCACCAATTTTGAGTGACGGGTTAATCTTCTATAATCTTGTAGGGGGACAATAGCGACTTCTGCAACACACAAAGGGATTCTCGGGAAGAGGGGAGTTCCTCCTTCCCCCGTTCTCTCGTTGTGGCCGGAGGCAAGACGACCTCCGTCACTAGCTGTCAAGGTTCCTAGACGAGCATTACAAACGAGGCATTAGCGACATCCACCAGGTGCTCTCTGCTAATCGTTTAATTCGTTTTAAAATTCCTTTTCGAGACTGTTTTAACAAGATATTGGTATGTCCCATGTGATACTGCTCTTTTGAACACATATAGACCAAAAAATGAGAGCCGAAATTTCGTTGTAGTATCCCTTTAAAGGGACACTGACATTCTCCAAAAAAAGTTTTCATTTTTTGCCAGGCGATTCATTATGGTGTCGGAATACTACCCAATTAATATTTCGCTGCAGAGTTTTTTCAATAAAGCCAAAAAACGCAACTGCTCGAAACTGAAACCGAAACCCACGCACCGCACGGAGATGTGGAGAGGAGAGTGTGAGTGGCGGAAGTCACGTGGCTACACACAACCGTGCGATTTTTTTTTCTTTTTTTTTTTTTCGGGTGGAGCAGATGAAATGCGTTTGGGATTCGTTCGCCATCCGATTCCTTTGCGGTTACCGTAAAGTTCGAGAGAACGCCCGCCCCGAGAGGTCGCCCATCCCGTTTTTCTGGTTAGATATCTGTAACATTAATATTCCGAAACATCGCCCACTCCCGATTTCATGTACGCAATGTCCGACGCAACACGCAATGTCCGACGCAACACGCAATGTCCGACGAGAATCGCATCAACCGCGCAATTTGCTGTACCGGCACGTCAGAAGGCAGTTTATAGCGGATTCCCGCATTTTTGCCCGCGATCTGCGTGTGCGATCTCCATTCCACGCGAGTTGGTGCTGTGTGTACTATATTGCATCGTGAAATATGATTTTGCTGCGTTCGCGATCTGCGGTATTTGTTCCCGTAACATACGACTTTGTAGCGGATTCCTGCCTTTTTGTCCGCGATCTCGCGCGTGCAGTATCGGTTCCTGTGACAGGCAAGTTTGTAGCGGGTTCCAGCGTGTTTATCACATCGTGAAACCTGAATTTGCAGTGTCCGCGATCTGCGGTATCAGTTTCCGCGTCACGTAGTTTATAGCCGGTTTTCGATAAAGTTTTGCTGTGGCGTCCCCAAAGATAGCCCACCCCATGTTTTCATCATTTCTCTCTTCATTTTGGGTGGGCGTTCTTTCGGAACTTTACGGTAAGTTTGTTCCGCTCGCTTTTCTGTACTTCAAGATCAGTTATTTTGTACATTTAAGTGTTGGCAATTAGTAGTGAGTGCTCGTGGGGAATTCCGTGATCCGCTCCGAAAAGAATACTCCCAAGATGTTGCGTGAAGAGCTGCCTCACATCTGAAAGTGGCATTGTGCGGCAGAGGTGTCAAAAATGGAATCCCATACTATTTAGTTCAGCGACGTATGTCCACAACAATGCTTTTCTTTTTTCCAGTAATAATTGTAAAAAAAAAGGATACATAAAGATCGCAAAATGTCTGAAAAAAAATGTTACGCCCACACTAAGGATTGAACCCGTGCCCGCTGCGTGTGAAGCGGACGTCTTTCCACTGAGCTACTGAAGGAACTCTTTCTTTCGTAGTTATGTATCGGGTTGACCGTACAGGGGTGGAACTCATGAAATGTACTTGGGAGCAGCCACGGGAGCAGCTGAAACAGCTGTTTTGGAGCAGGTTGGGAGCAGCTAAAACTACATTCTGGAGCAGGCTAGGAGCAGCTCAAATCAGTTTTCAATGCACTTCAGCTTGTGTCATAGACGAGCACGGGTGCAATTTCAATAGTGCTTAGCAGCACAGATGAACATGAGTGGTTAGGAACCTAGGTAGATGGGATAACAGTGTAACAGAGGCGAAAACTTGGCCTTAGTGAGAACCAAAAAGCAAGTACCATATGTTAATGAAGATAGTGTCCTTGATATTTTCTGAGTGGCTTTCAGCTGCTCAAAATGCGAACCAGCACTGCTTTTAGCACAACCCACACGTGCTCGACATAGTAATTATATATGCAAACCACGTGACGTGCGTAAGCTACGGACGTGCAGTTGCGCGAAGGAACAGGGCAACAAATTTCGAGTTTATCCTATTGTACAACTCAATATCGAAGCAGCAGACTACGAATAACGGAGCTATCGTATTCGAAGCGATGAGCCGGAGCAAGATTAAAGTACGCCGAGCAGATCTACCGCTCGCGTGAGAGCTGCTGGCCGGCAAGGTTTCGGATCGGACCGCGTTTCAGTTCAATCAAATCACGATTTATCTTGCAGGAATGCGGTTCCAACTTCTAACGATGAAGCACTAAAAGGAATCTTTGACTTATTTGCTTTCAACTGGCTGACGTCCGGAACCCGGGCCGCAGAGCCTCAGGCAATCTGACGCTTAACGACTCGACCTCACCTCGGCCGACTTGCTTCATTCCGCTTATGGTTGAAGAATAAGAATCCAGTCGGAGGTGATGTAGCGCTTGGAATCCGACCCCCGAGTTTTTTCGCGCGCTTCCGACTCGGCATACACAGGGAAAATAAACGGAACAAAAAATTGCAAGGCCGACCAAGCTGAACGCGCTCATTGTTTGTCAATCGAGTCGATAAAAACCGAAACCAAAACAAAATACAATTTTTTTGGCGCACGTTGTGCGATTTGTAGCACAATAGTGCGAGGTATTGGCTGTGGCGCAGTTTCCGCAAAATGGCGCAGGATGGCGCAGACAAATGCCTCTGGCGCAAAATGGCGCAAATGGCGCAGCCGTTGCACCCCTGCTGTATGTCGGAAAGTTTGCTGCCGATTTCCCTCCGGTACGTGCACCTCGGCTTGAAGTCGGGCAGCACCACGCATTGGCCACATTCGCGCCAAGTAAAGAAACCGTACTCGTGCGTATTGAACTCCAATGTACGCACTTCGTGCTTGACGTATGAGCGAGCGATGTCTTCAGTCATGAGAAGGGACGACGGCTCGGCGACGTCTTCGTCCAATCGGCTTGCTGGTCAGGCGTGTGTACGGGATAAATATCAATTCTTTTGATCCGTCCAAAATTTCTTTTTGAAGGAAGACAGAATTTGCCGGTACCGTGAACAACAGCTCTGAAGTAGAGGTTCCACGCCCGTTGTCCGCTGCCACCCGCAAATCCCACGAAACGCGAAACGACGCCATGTTGAGCATTATGCAGTGAACGCACAGAATGCTTCCGGTTGTCTGTACAACCTTTTTTTTCAATCGACGTATTTGCAGCTTTTTGGAAGCCACAAAAATGGGTTTCATATTTTTTTCTATTTTTAATATTTACTGTGTGCCTTCAATGACCCACGACTTTGATTAAATTTGGTGGTCGCGTCGACTACCAAAATGAACACGGAAAAGAGAGTAAGCGCGACTCAAACCGGCCAGTTCTCGATCGGCGGTTTTCGGGCGAAAAGAAACCGAATTTCGAGCCGCAAATTGTCTTCTGGGTAGTTGGGCTCTCATATGTCACATACAACTAAAAACCTCGGCGAGCATAAATACCCTGTCAGTGTCCCTTTAAGGCTACGCCGACGCGTCACAAAAAGCGTTACGCAGATGCGTTACGGTTACACTGACGGAGATGCCATTCGGGCGGGAAACGGGCGTCTAAGAGCTGCGCTCTAAAAAGGTGACAAATGTGGTGTGATTGTGCACCAGTTTCTGTTTTGTCTTTCATGCTCGTCCTTTTTTCAAAGGTTTGTTCATCTGCAACAGAAGCTATAAAGACAGAGGGGAGGTTCCCCTGAGTGAGATCGCCAGGAGTAAATAGCTATATCCTTTTTTGCCTAGTTTCTCTCTCCCAGAAAGACGTTCCCAATGCCTGCTTCGCTCGACTCCTGCCGGAGGCCAAGGACGACGTTCCAATGCAAGCAAGCTGGGCGCTTCTACGGCCGATGAACACGGCGAACCCAATCGCAATTTCATCCGCGTACCACGTGACCGTCACGTTGCCGATTCCTGCGACCCGGCACCTCGTCCGCGGATCGATAAACTCGAGCGTATTTGCACGACAAAGATTTGCCCGAGGAGGGCATTAATGTCGTGAAGTCTCGAGGTCAAGTGCACCTTGTCACGGACGTTCACCGATCTCACGAGCCAGCCAGGGGCCGAGGCGAATCTGTGAGCGGCTCGCAGAATGTTCGTCGTCCCGAGGAGGCAACCAGTGCCCCACCTTTTTGGAAAGAATTAGGGTCAGCAGCGTCGAGTTTCTTATCTCTTACAGTAGCAGCTGTTAGAACTTCCTTATGACGATCCCTCCCCTAAGAAAAAGAGGAAGACAAAGCCGCAAAAACGACCTCCGTCGGAGTGCCTGGGCCCCGAGAGGTTGAGCCGCCTCCAGAGCGATCGAGGCGTCGACCCTCCGAGGCCGACTCCATCGCGAGGGAAGCAACCAGCAGGGAGAACCATAGACGCCGCAGTCCAGCCGCCCGGACACCCACCGGCTCATCCACCGAGCAACCAATGGATCTACGGCACTAATGGCACTACATCGCCGTCTCTCGCCGCACGCCATTCTCTCAAGAGGCCACGACAAACACTCGTTAAAAAGACGAAAAAAGACCCAACAATCTTCAGCGTGCTCGAGAGTTTGACAACAATCAAAAGCTCTTTCATTCGTCGACCAATATTTACATGCAGCCCTATATATATATATATATCCTTCCCTTTTCTTCTCTTTTTGTTGCCTAGCGAATGCTTTTCTAACGTATCCAGGAGTCTCGTGCGATTAATTTAATTCGTTATCACAAACAACATCATTCATTCTTGCAAAATTTGGCAGTGTTTGTTTCTGAAAACTCGCAAAATCCGGACGCACCCCCGCCCCATTGACCCCGTGTTATCGCTCTCTTCCCATCAACATCTTTCCTCACACAACCACGTTGTGGTTGTGTGAGGAAACACATCTACAAAAGAGGCGCACCCTCCAGGCAGCGCTCGCACATTCCTTTCTCCCTCCTCCAGATGGGCAGACCAAGTTAGATTGCCAGACTCCGTCCCAGGAGCAGGAATGAAAAGTGCATTAGACCGAGAAGACTGAGGGTCAAACCAGCAAGAGAATGGTAAAGGCGCGGGACCCTAACTGTTGCGCTGCGAGAGGCAGCGCGCAAGTGCCGGACGAGACCCACCCCCGTCCTCGACGAAAAGCAAATCCGAGAACATCTTCCAACGATGCAAAGGCTGCCGCTGTCGATCGCGGCATACTTTTTGCGGTGGTTCGCAACATTTCCTTCTTTCTCTCCTTTTCGTTCAACGAGCATGCGAAAGCAACAAATGCATTCGCGAAAAGAAGAATTCCGCCGACGCGACTCCATCCCGCGAATGCTCGCTCTGATTTTTTTAACCACCCCCCGCGGATTCTCCTCTTCGCAGTTCGGCGACGCGTTCGGTCGAGCACAAAGGTCCGTCGCGTACGCCACTAGACGGAGTCCGGTGCGACTCTCGCGAGGCCCACGTGGGCGGGGCAGCCACCCACCCGGGTGTAGGCAGGGTTGGCGCGCTCGTCGGGGGCAGGCGCGACCAGCGCCGGCTGGGCATGTGCAGCACGTGCAGCGTGTCCGACACCAGCGTGTGGTCCACCGAGTACACCACGCCCCCGAAGACGTAGATGCTCTGCGTTGGCCCGTGGTAGTCGCTCGTGTGTCCGTAGATGCCTGCAAAGGCGGCCGGTTCAGCACGGGTGCCTCGATACAAGGCTCTTTTCGCGGCACTCCCAAACTTTTTCAAATGCTCCAGCTTTAACCGTTTAAGTGCCCCTTTTTCTTTTATTAAAAAGGTAACCTAAAAGTGCCATATTTTTTTTATTTAGAAGTTTTGTTCCTCTAGTAATACAGATAAAAGTTGAAAAGTTTATTACGCAAAAGTCAGCGACGGTGAAAAAAAAATGTGCCAACTAAAACGAATGTTGCCATCTATGATCAGCGCCGCAAACTACTCGGACGAGCCTAGCTCGTCCGTGGAACTGAGGGCTACCGAAAAAACCACTGGACGAGCTAAGCTCGTTCATGGCATTTTTAGCCAAAAAGCGGCCGACGAGCTCAGCTCGTCCAAGGCACTTAGAGAGTTAAAAAACACTCCGAGGGGAAAAAAGTTTTTTTTTTTAAAGGGCATAGATGAGACAAATATATTTTAAATATTTTTTCCACAACAAAAATTTTTTTGCTCAATATTTACATTGACGCAACTAAACAGCTCTAAACCCCGCACTGTTGAACTGGTGTGGCTGCTTGACCAAACAGGCTAAAAAACATAGTGTCTCGCAGCGTCCGGTGCGTCTAGTCTGGAAGTTAACACTGTCTGCTAGTCGTTCAAGCAGACGAGCCGCAGCCTCTGGCATCGTCTGCTATTTTAATGCTGTATATCACCGTCTGCAATGCCGCGAGACGTGGACAAGAAAGATGCACGTCGGCGTCCGTTTTCACCTCTGTCTGTCTGGGGTTCATCCGCCGTCTAAAAACTTCCGCAACGCTCGGAAGGTACGACCACGAAAGCGGCGTTCTAGCATTTCATCGTGCACGATCCACGGTCCAATACAAGCGTCCGTCAGCATCTGTCGATATGTGTAATAAGCGACCGAGAGTACTAAAAAAATCAACCAAATAAATATGCAGTCTATCTAGCTTTACTGTTCTCATTATTTTTTGTCCCGTTGCACCCGTGAGCAATGTGGGGGAGCGTTGTGACGCAGAATTAAACGCGACGTAAAAATTTTCGCTTTAGTACGCCAGGTGCACTGCAAAACTTAAAAGCTTGCTTTTCGAGGCGCAATGACGGGAACATACCCAGACAAACTTGATGCGAGCCGAACGCCCAATTACCTCCGACCAAATGGCTTGCAAATTCTTACCTGTGTTGGTATCTTTTCGGTATTGAAAGCATGGTCGCAATCAGGACAACTGCACAATTCACAGAGCAGCGGGGCGGGGGGAGCAACATTTTTATTCAGCCTCAACTCGCGCGAAGGAATAAGTCGAGCCAGATCAACCAACACAGGTCAAGTTAGACGATATACTTAGGCCAGTTCCGCCACGAAAACAAGCATCATCACAGCGCTTCCGAAGGCACATACAATACGTTGGGTGAGAAGATCTTCTTCTAAACACCTCCAGTAAACTCAAAGCCACCTCGGTCAGCACTCCCCAGACGCTAGCAGCCATGTTTCTTAAGGTTTCAAACCAAAGCGGAGAAGCAATCTCACAATACATTGGGAAACAATAATGACTATCTCGATTATTTGCTTCTCAAACATACAAAAGATAGTCGATTAAAATACTATTACGGCACAGAGATACAAATATAGAACCAACTTTTCATGCGTCAATCATCTCTCCAGCCAATGAGAAATGTAAGCACCTTTGCAAGCACGGAGTGGGGCCTAGCGGGCTGAGACCTCCACCTTCTGCACCTAAACTGAGTCTAATAACAAATATTGCGCAAAACGAAATTTTTTTGTGGAAAACTTATTTAAAGAAATTTGTGTTCGCAGTGCCTTTTTAAGTCTTCCGTAGTGCAGCAAAGTTAGCAGACGCGCATGCGCTTGAACAGCCTGGAGGACTCCCTCGGCCGCTCTACGTTCCCCTTTGCGTGCACGCTACGATTGGTGAGCCACGTTCCCCGCGGCTACCGGAGTTTGCTCGCAGGCTCCTGCGGTGCCCATTTTATGGCGCAATTTGTATGTTACTACGCCTCCGGCACCCGAATGAACTGAGGAACAAATGCTTTATTTAGACCTTTCCTATCCCGATCAAATACAGCAAGGTCGGCAAAGAATAAAACGTTGTCGTTTCCCCACGAAACAAGGTCGGCGTCGACGTGTTGCGCACGTGACCTTGACCACGTTGCGGCAGAACGGGACAGAGAGACGCATCGAAGGAGCAGAAAGGTTCGAGTTTCTTCTAGTTCAGTCGATTCTTTCAACTCAGTGCTTCCTTTCTTAGGGGGTGGATAATATGAAAATATAGAGAAAAAGGTCTCGCGCATTCCGGCTGCTTCGCAACGGCAGGGCATAGACCCGGAGGTCCCGACGGGCCCCCATCGCTCGGGACGCCTTAATAGAAGCAAAGAAGCGGCAAAACATCACCCCTGAGGTCTGTCCCCAGCTCTTTTCTAGCTGACTTTCCAGGAAAACACCATAGTCGTACGTCGTATAAAGGTAAATAAAGTCGAAGAGCGCCCGGACAGCTTCAACTCCTCACGGCACAACAAACATGCCCAACCTATCGTCCGCTTTCTTTCTCTGCGTTTCTGTCACTCTTTTACTTCTTTCTCTCTCGATGTGAGCGTCTGCGAATTAGCGCGTTCTGCTCCCGTCTTTAAACCCTGCGGAGAATGGAGAATTATGGGATTCGAATTGTGCCATCGCGAGTGTCGCCGTGGAAAATCCGTCGGCCAATCTCCCACGCCCTTCCAAAATCCGAAGGTTGCCTACGGGAAGCTACCACAGCTTCCCGAGCAGTGCTCACCAACGGGCACGGTGCCGGTGGTGTTGAGGACGCGCCAGTCCATGGCATCAACGCCGTAGGCCAGAGTCTTCTCCTGGAAGCCGTACTCGGCGAGAAGCCCCCGATAAGCACCAGCTGCCGCTGTTCCACACTGGTCAGCGTCAGCCCCGCCAGCGCCGGCACGTCCGGCGTCGTCTGCAGGGGCAACGTCGCCGGTTCGGCCGGTGGTCCGGAGACGTCTCCGCGGTCACACAAGCCTGGCCGTACCAAAGGCGCACGACGGGTCGGAGAAACCCGACGCGAGCACCTCCGCAGTTCTACATATTTAAAGAATACTCGGGTCCCAAGTTAGGGTCAATCTGCAAATCGAGGTTCGGCCCTTCGTCCGCCCGACCTCCCCCCCGGCAAAGACGACGCCTCACAGGCCGGCACAAGGTCAAAGACGAGCGCGGTAAACGTAACGTTTTTGCCCGTCGCCGACGTTGGACATGCTGCGCCCTCTGCAACGCTCGTCGCTTCCGAGCGAGGGGAAGGGGAAAACTGCGGGACGATTCTTGTCCCCGGACGGCGCTGCACCCCGCGATCCTGGACGATGCGGAGCGGCGAGTACGTCCCCAGGCGGTTTGATCCACGCCCCCGGACACGGGCGCCGCTGGTCCCTGGGATGCCCACCCGACATGGCCCCGACCCTTCTGCTACGCTGCCCGGAACTTGTTGTAGACATCCAGTGCAAAAAGCACGGACCAAGAATGGACACATACAACACGGACTGGCGCAAACTTTCGAGGGATTGAATCGAGGAAAACCACCGAGCACACGTGTGTGAACACTTTTTCCCATCTTGCCAACCCCATGCGATAAAACCATAGGGGTTGCTTTTATCACTTGGGGTTGGCAACCCGGAAAGAGTGTTCACGCACGTGTGCTGGGTAATTTGCCTCGATTCAATCCCTCGAAAGTTAGCGCCAGTCCGTATTGTATGTGTCCATTCTTGGTCCATGTTTTTGGCACTTATCAGTCCTTTAGATTTGTTTATTTGTTGTTTATTTGGAGTTTCTGACAATACAGAGATTGCCATGGAGCTGGGGCAAAAAGGCGACAATAAAGTCGCCTGACTAGGCCCCTAGTACCAGGCTACACTCACAGCACAGGCAGCAGGCAAACATTCAGCAAAACAACAAAAAGAGAGAAAAAAAAATAAGAAAAAAGATATATATATGTACTACCTATGAGGTCATAGGATTACGAAAAGAATTTGGATTTGAGTTTGTGATTTTCAACTATATTTGCTATCATTTTGATTTTTCAGTTACAAATTTATAATAACATTTTACTTAATTTATCGCTCGTTATTATTCATTTCCTTCGAATAACTTTTTGCTGGATACATGGCGTCGGCAGGGGTGCAAAGGGGCACTTGCCCACCCCCCCCCAGGCCAGAGTGCCTACCCCCTCCCTTCCCCAGCTCTCTCGGGTACGGGGGATCGAATGACGTCGCGTCATAGCTTTTCTATCAAATGGAGAAACCGAGGGCAATCCTAAAAATAAAATCCACGCACTTTTGTTTCCTCGGATCCTTCAGCAATAAACACAAAAACGAATAAAGTCTCCCCTCGGTCAGTTCAATCAGCTGCGCCCAGCTAAAAAAAAAAAAATACCATAAGGAAGGGCATTTTTTTTTCCGAGAACACCGCAGTCCTATGTTGTGAGGAATCACAGGCATTCGGATGAAAGTCAGCAAAATGCCCCCAAAACAGAGCGTCTTCTACACAGAGCGGGATTCTTTCAAAAAGCCCAACAGAACAAATCGGCGTAGCTATGAGTTGGAGATAGTCCGCGCTCCCCCTCCACTCTGTGCACCCCAGAAACGACTGCGTAAGCAGTGGAGCGAGAAGGCCCTGGAGCAAGCGGGCTCCCGGGGGAAAGGAGGTGAAGGTAGCTTAAGCATTTTGGGGGGTTTCGACCCCCTAAACCACCCCCTGTCTACGCCACTGCTCATGCCAGTGCTCTGTTTTGTATATGTGCCTTTGGGTTTTTCTTCTCCTTTGCCCGTAGCATGTTGCGGTCATGTGAAAGGAGAAGAGGGGGTCAAAATCGGGGCCAGGCGTCCTCTTTTAGACAATGCAGTTCTGCGACACTCTGTTCGCACCATGTCAACAACGATACCCGCCCCGGGCCATAACTCACGCGGGAGAGGACTGTCCTCGTTGACACCATTGATTTCACACGCACGACACTGTCTAACACGTGTGACAGGGTGGCACACTTTGCTGTTGCTGGCTCTCTCTTCCTGGCCCAGTTGCTTGAAAGGGCCACATTCCGCACCCAACTCTCACGTCTTTATATAATCGTGGGCTGATATGGGTCAGGAGTGAAAATGGACATTAGAAGCTTTTTTAAACTTAAAGCTGACAGTGATAATGAGAATACATCTTGTGCAACGAAGAAGCATGTGACCTCAGAGCCTTGTGATGACCTGCAATCTATTGATGTACCTGCTGTCTCCGTCACTCCTGAGCATCCTCCGGCTTTAGAGAGCCAGATGAACATTGGCTTTGCCGTCAACTCAACTCTCACAGGTGTGTCAAACTCGTATTTAACTGTGGGAGTATTCATACAAAGCTGAGCTTGATCAGATATATAACAACCAACATAAAGATAAGAGGCCTAAAATTTTACTCCAGTTCTGAAATGAGACAGAGCGAGCATGGCAAGCTAAGGGACCCCGCATCGAGGAAATACAGAAAGTTACAGTGGCTACTAACCTCCCGGCGGTAGCCCCCGCCGTGCTAGCTTTCCAACACAGCTAACGCAGCTTTCAGATGGCTTCCACGGACCACACCCCGGGAATTGCTTCAAATTAATATTACGACCGAAGACAATTTTGTGCAGAAAATTAGTTATAAATCTGAACATAGGCCAACTTAGGGTAGCTTTTAAAAACTTGTATAAATGTCAAATATTGTTAAATATGGAAATAAAAGGGTATTGGTCATTGCTGCAACAATTTATTATGTGTGCGCGTGACTTGCGTGCACTGCCTTGCTATTTTATTGTGTACAGTACATATATGATGTCAATACTTGTCTATAAAATCTTTGTGCTTTTTTGTCTCTGAGAAAATTATAAACTAAGTGGACTGTTTTGTTGTTTTGCCATGTCATAGACTAAATTCCTTTTTTTTTTTTCACTGTGCCTGTACATATCTATAAAAATTATTTTTTCTTTTACGTTGAAATTACTCATGCATTGTACTTTTTAAAATAATTGTTTCATAAAAATATGTGTATCTTGCGTGCTGTATTTAGCTCTTTCGTTTTTTATTGTGGGACCCCCCCACCCGCCCTTTCCCCTTGGGCGCACACGCCCGAAAAGGGCTGTCAGTTTGACCACCCCCCAAGACAAAATCCTGCCGACGCCCATGGCTGGATATCGCTTTCATTGGCGCTATTAACTGCCACATACACAACCAACTGATGATCCAATTTAATCTCTTCTACTGATAGTTGTCCAAGTTTTCCTCGAGCTTGTTGGTACTCGAGTTTTAGAACACGTAGAGAATTACACCAGTTTTAGAAATATCGCCGAGACACAGACACCCTCCTTGGGTCCTCGGCATTCTGTGCTCTTTTTCTGTTAGTTCAATATGGCTGACACCAGAGCCAGCTAGGCCGAACATTTAAAAACTTAAATGGTTAATTTTAGGTAGTTAACTCGCCGATTACAGTCTAAGCTCATTATAACAGACGTGGTTACGACAGAGATTTGGATATAACGCAGTGGCGTCCACGAGAGTCAGCGGCACCCCCGGGGCGGTAGCCTGCCGCGACACCCCCCCCCCCCCTCCCCCCCCCGCTCTCGCGTGGCCTCCGCAGCTCCCCCCCCCCGCTCTTGCGTGGCCCGCCGCGACTCCCCCTCCCCCCCCCCCCGCTCCTCGTGGGCCCGCCGCGACACCCCCTGAGCCCTGCACCCGGGCGGTCCGCCCCCCGCCTCCCCTTGTGACGCCACTGATATAACGTACCGATTTGTGAAGTTCCGTAGATTTTCCTATACGTACCATTGACTCAATATCATATCTGCATACAACATACTCCTCTTACAACGGACCGAAACCTTGGTCAAAATCAAGGTCTGTTATAAAGAGCTTAGACGGTATCACATTACACTGCCTTCTTGACATTTGCCACGGTGGATAACGTTATCCCAAAAAATAATTTCTTTATTTCCAACGTCTTTTTTGTTTACATTATTCTCCACAGAAAAAAGGACAGCGAGAAGGAACGTGCACAACACACAAGCGCTGACTCGCAACTGAGTCACGCAACTGAGTCATGCAATGCACGCACTGCATGACAAAAGGCCAAAGGGTCTCAGCAAAAGAAACCTAGAGATCGACAGAAACGAAAGGTAGTTGTACTCAACACGCACAAAACGTCACACAAGTTAAAAAGAGCGGCGAAAGGTACGATGTGCCTGCGGTGCTTTCAGCTCCCCAAAAAAATGGCGCAAATCTGTTCCAAGGTTTGCTCAATAGCGGAAAACCTTAAAAAAGTCAAGTGCAGAAACGCCCCAGCCACCCTTAGTGCGTCGTATTCAATTAGCGTTGTGTACAAAATCCCACTAAGGTGTGGTACTGCAATGTACGGGAAGATTTGCATCTTCCCGTACATTGCAATTCCTGCTCGTGTTCTACGATCCTTAAAGGCAAAACAATAATTGGACATTATCGACACAAGACGACTTGCGAAATCTTGGAAGCGCATCGCATTAAAAGCTTGGGGACTGCTGCGTTAGCCACCCATCAATGACACTGCTTCATATCTTGTTTCCAGATCAGGCTATGGGGCAAAGGCATTGTAGTTAAATGGTGTTGTGTCGCACGTGACATGCACTGCGTGACTTTCAGAACATCCCCTTCTTCTTTTCTTTTGTGTATAAATTGAGTTGTGAGTCAGCGCTTTGTGTTGTGCATGTTCCCTCTCCAGTCCTTGTCTTTTTGTGCGCTGCTCTGTTCACTATGTTACGGTACTCGACAACTGATAGCTTAGGAGCAGTCAACTATCGACAGTACAGTGCAATCCACTTATGACGATAATGTGGAAAACCCGAAACTTCAATCGTTATAACCGGTTATCGTTGTATCAGGACTAGAAACTGATCGTTTCTAGTCTAGAGACTCCAGAAACTGATAGTTATAAGCAGTACATCGTTATAAGTTGATTGCACTGTATATAATCGATACTTTTACGACAGTTGATTATTGATAGCCCTATCGACAGTACCGAAGTACCGTCGATAACACCAGGCATCAAAAGTGGTGGCAACAAATTACGTCGCAATCCTGGCGGTCGGTCCTGGAAGTTCCAACAAAGCGAGTCAGAGTCAGTTTGTTTATAGTATCTACTCACATACCGAGTAGATATAAACATACTGACTCTGTTAGTGCTATGTTGCAACAACTTGGGCTAGCGTTGCTGTCTGATTGGTGTAAGAGTGCTAGATTGTAATAAATTTTCATGCTATACCACGGTTTTCTTTTTTTAACATTGATTGTACCTAATATTTAAAGTCTCGATTAACTCGTTCACTAAGAAATAGCCACTGGCAAAATGATGCAACAATTTCAAAGCAGAACTAATGTATTTCCTTGTTGACTTTTTCCTAAACTGACAGAAGAGTGGAACCTTCTCCCAGAGGATGTTGTAAATTCGGCTTCCCTCATGGAAATCATGAACAGTCTGGGGCACTCGAACCATTCGTTATTTTTTAGATTACCATCGAATGACACTTGTTAGAAACTTGCATGCTGGGATTTTGCACATGTGCATGTTTTTTATATTACCTGCTACAATTGATTTTGTACAATTTTCGAAGCTTTCTTCTTCAATGAATGTGTAACCACGCCAGTGATTTGTTTTGTAATTGAAACTCCGATGTTTGATTTTCCGTGTAATGACCTCCAAAAGGGGTTGACAGTATCTTTAAATAAACAAATAAATAAGAAAAACCGTGCAGCTGGAGAGCGACCAACAGCAGAACGGGCATTTGCCGCATCGGCCCTTGTGCCACGACCGAGACGGTGGCGGGCGAAAATCCGCTCTCGAGGACGCGGTACACACGCCGGCGTTTTGGGTGCCCCGGGCGTCTGCCCGGCGGGCGGGGCTCACCGTGAGTCGGCTCCAGGTGTACACGTCCGTGGTGAACTTCCAGAAGTCGCCGAGCACCGCGGTGGCGTTGAGGCCGCCGAAGACGTACATGTCCGTGCCCACCATGGCCGCCCCGTGGAACCAGCGCGGCGTCGGAGCCCGGTCGGCCTCCCGGGACACGTTCACCTGCGGGGAGGTTCGTCTAAGAACCTACTTCCGCCAGTTACTCAAGGCGGGTTCAGAGTTCTGGGAGCCTCGAACGTTCTACCTCATTCGTTCTGGAACTATACATTCTGAGTGTGAACAAGCTACGAGGCTTTCCAACGTTCTAGAAGCTTCTACTTACATAAAAAAGAAAACGAGAGGCGGTGGCAGGATCCGAACCTCGGCCATCTGCGTGGGAGCCAAGCGCACTGCCTACTTGGCCAGCTGCGCACGCGGCAATATCATCCAGTGCAGGTTGGCACTCCCGACGACAAGATCGCGGCATCCTTTCATATTTCTTCCATCAACAAAGGGTGTTGTTTCGGGTGGTTTTGAGGCATTGTGGTTGTTCTTGTTGACGTTTGAAGAACACGTTCGCACGGTTTGCACTAAGCTGCGACTGCCAGAGAAGACTTTTTCCAGCTCTCATTCCTTGCTTTTTCGATGGCTCATCAACTGCGGCTGAGGCCATACTCATTACATAATTGCCAAACAAAGCACACAAAGCAGTGGTAGCCTTCTTGTCCAGTAGTTGAGTTGTTGTACTCTATGGCGATGCACTGTTCTTATCGCTTTTTCTTTATTTTAATTGTCAAACATCTATAAATATTTTGGGAAAAAACGTTTTCGAGATAAGCTTCGCCTAATTTTATTACGCAAATACTACATAATGTATATCGCTAAAAAGTGGACACAACTTGCTTGACAAAAAAAGAAAAAAACTAAATTACTCTTTATGCCAAACGGAACCAGCCGATACAGAACAAATAATAAATGCATCGTGCATGAATTTTAATGAATAAATATTCCGAGACATTTCAGAATGTTCCGGGCATGCACGGCACACAGATTATATACGGTATGTACCTTATGTACCAAAATATTCGGAGTATGTCCGAATATTCCAAGTTTTTCAAGTATGCAATTTTCGAATCAAATAATAGGTTTCGAATAAGGAAAGTATTCGATTCATATTTTAAATTCCAAAATTCGAATACCCCTGGTGTTTTCTTATAGCAGTCAATTGTAGTCTTGTGTATGCTTGCTCGTTTTGGTGGCAATAGTTAAAAGAGTAGGATTACACAAATATTTGAATTTTGAATAATACGCTATTCAATATTCACTTCTGAATGAACTGGGATATTCCTATTTTTTGAAGCATTGATTGTGGTGGACTAGCCTCGTTCGGCGTGCTTCTTACCACGCACCGGTGCACTGCGGAAAAGCAACACCCGTGGAGCTCGCTTGCGCGGGCGTTGTTTCTTTGCAAAGCATCGGTGCTCGGTAAGTGCGCTCAACGGGGCTAACCCTCAATACTTGGAAAAGTACAAATACTGCAGTTGCATGCTCAGAAGGAAAGCCCACTTTCAAAGCGAGATGCTGCCTGCTTGCACTTGGTGTGCACAAAAAACAAATGGAAACTTTATGAATGTTAATAACCACGAAAAATTAAACACAGCACACTAACGACGAGGACAAAAAGTAATAGAAGGACACGGGACAAGCGACGTGTTTTTCTATTACTTTGTGTCCTCGTCGTTTGCGTGCTGTGTTCCATATTTAGAAGTATGCGCCAACTAGCTCGTATCGCCACCCCAATTACAGTCGAACCTCGTTATAACGAATTAGCATAGTGCGCATAAATTTGTTCGTATATCCAATATTCATTATAAAAGTACACACAAAATTTTGCGCAAACATTCTGGCAATCGGGCCTATGGAAAAAGTGCGGCGAACGTCCATAACGCCAAGATATAAAAATGCGATGTTGTTGGAATTTGAGCCCCATAATGAACTGCAAATCCTTACCTGTAACCTCGGGTTGCATTTAAAAAAATTTAAGCGGCACATTATTAAGTGAATTTACTACCGAGAAACCATGTTGCCAGAGTCCGCAATTCAATTTATTTGAAGAAAGACGTTATCTGGCGTGGGTCTCCTCAATCTTCTTTCTCGAAGTTAAAATTGTAGACAACGTGCTGGGTGGAATGTTAAAGTCCTAAGCAACATCTTTCTTCTAGCGGCCGCTGTCTACCAGCTCGTAAAACTTCAACTTTCGTCTCGAGAGAGAGCTTTGCGTTTCACCGTCGCCATTTGCGCATCCCCGATTGACCACCGTCGCCTTGGCACTCTAGTGTTTGATGCCGCTTATAGGTGCACCGCTGGCGCGCCATCTTTCAGAGTTTATGCACCCAGTTCCTAGATGGCGCCAGGCACCTCCAAAAGTGCTCGCTTGAGCGTCGGCGCTCGGAATCTTGGAAATCAGCTCGGAATTTAGGAACACTGCCTTTTTATACAGTAGTTTATAGATTTCCTAGTTTTCTTTTGTGTCTGTATTATATTTTGAGCGTACGCGACTCGTAAATAATTGGACTGAGTACGATACCGCTGTCGGATCTCGCGGTTTCGGCTCGTTTCTTAACGTAGATCTTCCATTGAAGTAAATGATGACCAACCAGCACTCCGTGATTAATTCGCTATGGATCCAGGATGATCGCCATATCAGTGTTCGTTATAACGGGTTCAACTGTAATATCTACATTTGGCAAAATTTTCGCAAGTCAAACTGCGGCTCTTATGCACGATCATCATAGGTAGAAGTGCACCGACAAGCCTCTAATCTCATTATTAGTGGCTGTTTCGGCATTGTTTCGGCTTGGAGCAGCCACTGACGCTTTTGGAGCAGATGCTAACATCCGTTAGCACATCACTTGAGAAGGAAAAAGCGATTACATCTGAATGAGTTCACTGATGGCAGTGATCGAGAGTTCCTCTTGGATAGTTGGGCATATTACTTATTATCGTTTGTGATAAGAATAGGTAGGGCATAAAAGGAGCACAGTCTCTTAAATAAGGCTCTAGTCAGAGCAGGTTTCATTTACAGTGGGTATTAAAAAATGGTTAAAAAGGGAATCATTGCACGAAGCTTCATAGGGATAAATCCTTTTCCCTCCCCATTTTACACTCTATAGTTTGCTTAGCCCGTAAATATAATTTCCGTAAAGATGACAGCAAGAACCAGCATAGCCGCTAACGCATCTACCAATAAAATTGCGTCCCGTAAGTTTAATGAACCTAGTAAACTCGAGACTCAAATGTCGAAACTGCAAAAATCACCACCCAAAAATATTATAAAAGCCAACACTCGTGCTTGAAAGGTGACATTGCTCTTTACGGCCCAGGAACTAGAGGCACGCTAAAGCTCGCTGGCCCAGTGATTGACGCTATATAGAACGGTGTTTTTTTTACGCTATATAGAACAATGAAAAATATATAGAATGGTGTTTTTTCTCTCTCTGAGCTCTTCTTCTTAATTAAAATTTAACTTATTATTAAAAAAAAAAGAAGGTTAACCCGTAATAATCCTGAGCATTAATGCGCGCTTATCATGCAAATCCAGGCGCTCCCCTGGTCAGCCGCTGCTCTTATCACTCTCATGCAAGCGGTGAAGCTCCACATGCGCAGGCTGGTGAGAGGCGGCGACGGTTGACGCGAGCGATGCGAGTGCCACGGTACACTGCAGCCACGGAACTAGGCGCGTGCAGACACGATAATCGAGTGATCTTATCAAGAGTACAAGACCGTGGCTCTGTTTTATTGCGGTAGACGCAATCAGCAATCCTAGCTATTTCGCAAGGTTTTCGGGACCCTCAGTTCGGCCATCGACGACATGGTCCGGAAATGACGACACGCCGTGATCTACCAGCCGGCACATCCACCAACCAGAGCGGTTGATGCCCCGCATCAACAGCCCTTGCCAGTTGATTCGCAGCATCAAAGCGCCGCATCGTGGCATTCGTCATCTCTTTGCGAGTGTTTCTTCATCTGCTAAACCAACTGCAGCGAATGTCCCGATGACGTCCTTCTTTAGGATGCGTGTTTGCAGTTGTATGTGTCCGAGCCTTCGACTCTGCTCTCACCTAAGACAAAACAAACTATACGGTGAGTAGAGACGCCGTGAAATACATATTTGTACAACTTTTTCCTTCCTTCAACTTCCACAAATATGAGGCCGACCAATAATAAAATATTAATTCTTTTGCTCTAAGTCCACCTCGGAATGTGGGTGTGGCGCAAATCTTAGCAAAAATGGCATTTTGGTGCAAGATGTAGCAGACTTTCGTTCATGGCTTAATTTGGCCCAACATGGCACGGCACTTCCAACACTGTGCTTGGTACATACATGTGCGTGTCCAGTGCACAACATGCGATAAACGTGGGTTGAGGCGGCGTTGCTCTGTGGCGTGAACGGCACCACGAACACAGAGCTCAAATGGGACGCTCTACAAACGTCTATGTGTGGCGTTCCAGCAAATCTCTCTTTCAGTTGAGCTTTGTCTCAAACATTGCACAACGTTACAAACCACGGTCGCGACGCCTTGGAAGAATGATTGGGTATTCGTGGTGACCTTACTTTAGCGGAGATGGACTTTGATTTTACACACTGCGGTTACATTCCCAGGATACGGGGCGTTCACTGACCTCACAATCCCTGAATGGGTTACTGCTTGCGTTATCAATCCAATTTTACAGCGGAGCTGTCAAGGACTAGGTTCCCCAGGATCATGTCCTCCGCAAAAAATGTTGACACAAAACTCTGGACAGTCTACCGCTATCTATGAGCGACGGCGGCAACCAGGCAACCGGTTTACCGGCCTCGCTCATAGATGGCGGCAACTTTTCCAGCCTTTCCACACCGGTTTTCACCAGAGTGGAAAGGCTGAATTTCTCTAGGCATCGTCCTAGATGTCGTCCTAGAAGTCGTCCTTGAGGTAGTCCTTGAGGTCGTCCTTGAGGTTGTCCGTAGATTGTCCTCGAGGTCATCCTAGAAGTCATCCTTGAGGTCGTCCTAGAAGTCGTCCTGAGGGTCGTCCTCTGAGGTCGTCCTAGAAGCCGCCCTGAGGTTGTCCTAAACATCGTCCTTGAGGTCCTTCTAGACGCTGTCCCCGAGGTCGTCCTGAGGTGGTCTTTGAGGCTCGTCCTAAACATTGTTACTGAGGTCGCTTCTAGGCGTCCGTCCCTGGGGTCGTCCTAGACGTCGCCTTGAAGTCATCCTAAACGTCGTCCCTGAGGTTGTCCTAGAAGTCGTCCTTGAGGTCGCCCTAGACATTGCCCTTGAGGTCGTCCCACCATAGTACAGCTTCGCTGGTCTCCTGCTTTTCACCAGAATGAAAAAACTGAAAGTTTTTTTTCTTTTGTTCTGAACAAACTTTTTAGTAAGCAAAACAAAGTTTTATTCTCTTATCTCCATCGTACTCTTTCGCACGCATGTGCTCCGACTTCGGGGTCTCAAATTCGGGAGGAAACGCATAAACAGAGCTTGAGCGTCTTTTCTTCCTTTCCGTTTTACTTTGTCACGGACGTTCTCCATGGGCAAACGGCCGCGTCATTTGGGTAGGACAAATGTTTGCGGATAGCGGAGTCCGCGTTGGGGCTTTTGTAGGGGAGAGCTTATCACTTTGTGTTTTTTGGGAAATCGAAATCGCCAAAAGGGGACTAGGTGATGACTTGGATATTACTGAAGTTAGATTAAAATTAACTATAAATGTACAAAATTATCTACCAAATGGATGAGTGGAAGCTCGAGAACAACCTTCACGAGTTCTGTTACTTTCGTCCGAGCACGAGTGCAGTAGCAAAAGTATCGGAGAAACTGCAAAGCAAACACAACTATTTGAATTGACTACTGACCTTCAAACAGGGGCGGATCCAGAACTCCGCTGGGGGGGGGGCAGAAAATTTGTAAGGATACTATTTTCCCATTCTTTCTTGTGCACGGGGTCCACCCATGTCAAATTGCCCTCCGAGAAGGGGGGAGGGAGGGCGGTCGACTTGTTTGGGGGCGGCCGCCTGCCGCCCTCCCCTTCCCTTGGATTTGCTACTGCCCTCACCTTTCTGTTCACTCCTCTTGTCCTACCGATGCTATTTTTATTGATTTTGCTAAAGCTTTTGATCGGGTTCTGCATAACAGACTAATATACAAATAAGAAAGGATGAATATAAACGCTTTGTTATTCAGTGGATAGCTGCTTTTTTAACAAAGAGCTCTCAATCTGTGTAATTAACAAGTGTGTCTCCTCCCTAGGTCGGTGAAGTCCGGCGTCCCTCAGGCTCTGTCCTCGTCCAGTATTGTTTCTTTTACATATAAATGACCTTCACTCTAACATTCAATCCAACATATGTCGCTTTCGCGGATGATTGCGCCATTTATCGGGTCGTTTCTAACCCTTGGATTTTCGCATACTCCAGCAGGTCCGAGACAGTCCAGCAATGGTGCACCATATGGTTAATGCAAATGAACCCTAACAAAACTAAAGCTGTCACTTTTACAACAAAATTACAAATCACTCGCCACGTGTACATGCTTGGAGAGGACCGCATTGAAAACGTTACGTCAATTAAATACTTCGGCGTCCACCTAACAGCTAACTTATCATGGAATCTTCATATTGAACATGTAAGCCGCAAAGCATCCAGAACTCTTGGTTTTCTTAAATGCTCTTTATTTCAAGCTAACAAGGAAACTAGACTCCTCGCCATACCACCTCGTCAGGTCACAGTTGGAATATGCGTCCATCATATGGCACTCTCATCAGCTTTACTTAACTAACCATATTGAGGCACTTCAAAACAAAGCTGCAAGATTTATAAGCCGCGACATCTCCCATACTTCCAGTGTGTCTAACATAAAACGCAACCTCAACCTAACCCAACTGCAGCAGAGAAGATATATTGCTCGCATGTCATTTTTCCACAAGCTCTATCATGGATCATCTCCTTTAGGACATCATTCATTCAGCCTACTATCACATTTCGTCTCACTAGATCATCACTTTAAAGTATCGCCCATCTTTGCCCGCACCAACTTGTTCAAGAATTCCTCTGGTTCTTGCCATCTCCGAATGGAACAGCCTGCCCATAAAAATCGTGTTAATCACTTCACTTGATATCTTCATTAGTTCTTAAGTAATTTGCATCAACTTATATAGTGCTGCTTGTGTTATGTTTTCATCCAGTGTTCTTTTTATTTGGTTTATTGCTTGCTTAACATTGTTTATGACAAGTATGTAATTGTTTTTATTCTTTCCACTTGACCCAATTGTATCAAACTTTGTATCATTGTTTCCCCCCCTATGTAATGTCCGTCAGGGCTTTAGGATAAATAATTAAACAAAAATCTGTACATTCGGTGGAATCGCTTTTCAACGAGAAAATGCCCGAGCCTCGGTCGCTGCGCTGCTTTTACCCGTGGGACGCCCACCAGAACCCAATAAACGACGCCCTTGGGCGGTCGCCGAGGGACTCGTTGGACGAGCTCGACCCACCTCCTTCCAGCGGTTGAAATCCAGGTCATAGACGTGAGGGCGTCGCTGGAGCGCCGCCCCGGCCACGTGCCCCCGAAGAGCCAGAGCTGACTGGGCTCCCGGGCCAGCAGGGAGTGCCCCAGCTGCACCGGGGCAGACCCTGGGCAGCCCCAGCAGAGCGCTCCAGGTCGAAGAGCAGCGCCCACCGGGGCTGACCCGGGGACGGACGCCGGCCGCAGCTCGCACCCGTCCAGGGGTCCCTCGCACCGGCACAGCCCGTAGCCCTGCAGCGAGGAGCCGCCGCCACGCGGGCCGCGTGTCCGACCGACTCTCTCTGACGGCGTCTCTCGACTTCTGCCCGACCGTCGCGGTCCAGGCAGTGGCACGGCGAAGGACGTGCCACCGCCGCAACCGCCGGGCTTGCGAGCAGAGCGTCCTGCCCTGTCCGCGCTCCCGGCCCCGACCCGAGAGACCGACCTGTCGCAGGTTCCGGCGGTGGCGAGCAGTCATCAGGACACGGGGTCGCCGGCAACGGCCGCCCTCAGCCACCTGCACATGCGCAGTCCGAGGCACCGGGGCAGTCCAGGCGCCGAAAGGTGGCGCTGAAGCCCTGCGGAGGAGGCCAGCCCCGGCGGAAGTACACCGACAGCCACCCACTGGTGGACACCAGGCCGACCGGGGCTGCGTGGAAGGGAGGGACGTCACCGGCCGGGGACGTTCATCGCAGAGCCAGAGTGGCTAGTAGGTCTGCCGACGAAGGTGCCGGAGTGAGAAAATGAAAAGGGAGGAGAGTACCGAAGGAGCAAGAGAGGAAAGAGGGAACCACCACCATTTTGGCACGGTTTCAGCGCAGAGCAACGTTGAGGCTACGCATCATCTGGTACGCTTCTTTTTTACCCAAATAAAACTTTGCGGTCAAACGTGGAGAAAACTTCATTCTCTAGCTTTAGCCTACCGAGGAATAACGCTATCAGTAGAATACCGCGCATTCGCCCAGTCCACGCTAAGCACCCATTCGCAAATTTGTAAGACCCGAGAAAATATGCACGGTACATTTATACTGTAAATTGATGACCGGTCAAGCGCCCATCCCCATTTTTTCGATTATTTTCAAATTTTGAGCGGCGCTTGCTTGGTATTTTATGGTATATCATTTTCTAGCCAGAGCCAGTGAAATAAAAAGAACCAAAACTTTGACGTGAATCCCATGCATTCCACCGGGCAAATGAACGAGAATGGCAGCCCTCCCCGCTCAGCCGGAGCAGCCGGGAGTTGACGCGTGTGGCTTGCGCCTTCACTCTACACCGTGGCCCGATGGACACACTCGGGAGGGGGCATTACAGCAGCGAGATGATACAATAGCTAAACTTCGCAATATACCGATCCGATCTGTTGGGAACCGAGGGAAGGGGCCGCCACGACGCCCGGCACGGCCTCGTCCCGACTTGCGGGATTCTCGACGTCCCCGTCCGTTTCCGGGGCAGCAATGAGAACCGGAACGGATGGGAGAGTGCCGACTCTTAGACTCCTCAAACACATTTCTGCGGGATGCACCTTTACCGATGAAACTCGGACCGCCCCAGTTTTATCCTCCGAAAAGCAACGTGCACCTGAAAGTGCGGACCCGCTCCGGGGCGGACTCCGCGCACCTGTGAGGTTTGAGCCACAGAAGGCGCCCAGCAGGCTGCTGTCCCCGCCGTCCTGGCCGGCCAGCACGAAGGGCGGCACCCCGGAGTAGACGTACACGTGGTTCTCTCGGGCACGGGGCACGCAGGTCCGGCAGCAGGGCCAGCTCCAGCGGGGGCCCCGCCGTGCCTGGGCTCCCAAGACACGCTCTCCGCGGACGCCATTGGTACCACTAGTTTCGGAGAGCAGCCACGAGTCCATTTTGGAGCAGCAAAGAGAACTTTGGGAGCATAGTTTTGAATTCCTACCACCCCAACGATTTTATGGTAAAGGGCAATGGTCGAAAACGAGGCCAAAATAAATTACCAGTATCCCTTTAGTGACACAAAATATGATCGCAGCTGAAATATTACATTGCGCCATTAAAAGGAACACAATGGCTGCCACTCAACCGCTTCCACTCCCCTCGACGCCGACGAACATGGCGGAGTCTCAAGCATCTCCATCGTTGGCGGCCGCAACCTCGGCAGTTGCAAAACTTGCCCGTCCACGCAAGTGCACCGCAAACGAACTAAGGGAGCGGAAGAACGCAACACAATGATCGAGGAGGCAGGCAACGAAATCCACCATCGTTGTCGAGTCTCCGAATACATGGTGGGCGGAACGAGCAGCAATGCAACGCGCTAGGAGACGGAACAAAGCCTTTCGAAAACGTGAGGCGTAAGCGGATCGCGATTCAAAGCATCTCGGGCGGCATGCTTTGCATTCACGACTCAGTAAGAAGTGCTTAGGGTGTCCTCGGCTTTTTTAAGCACGCGTGTCGACGCGAGTAGTGATGTCGATTGTTAGTTCGATGTTTTCCTTTCATTAAATATTCGGTCAAAGTCCAGCGCTTGTACCGTCTACACCTTCCCGTCTTTGTTATTTGTGCGCTGTTTCCAGTCAAAACTAATAACATTGCGTCATTTTATTTAGGTCAAATCGATAAAAATTTGGGAGAAGAAAGGCGGTCACTCACCGCAGCCAAGTACTCGTATATACGTGGTAACGCGATTATACCATTGGGAAAACGTCGCAGTATTCGATACACTCGCTTCACAAACCCGCTATTGCACGCTCCAAACCATGTACTTGGAAAGGGAAGCTGGGGCACCTCTACATTTGAGAAATAACGCTTGAATTGCATTGATTTGGCCTTTAGAATAACAGTATCACAATTATATTTCGTGCGAAGCACCGGAGAGCCATACGAGTATTTCAAAATGGGGCTGAAGCCCCACCTTCCCAGCTTTGGGCAGCTAAAAGATCCGTCGATGATGTCACGGATACCGTACCTTTCGCTTTTTCTCAAGTTTAACAATACTACGCAGCAAAAGGTGTCGGTATTCGTCCATGGGGTAAAAATACACTAGAATTCATTTCTAACTCATTTTTTTCAAAAAGCTCCTTAGCTTCCCTTTAACAGATACGTATCAACCGTAAAGAAAATCAGCCGCTGTCGACTATCGCTTCATTCTCGAAGAAATGCGTAAGCATTTATGCGCGGCGGTTATATATAACGAAGCATGGTAAATGCAGCCTCTCGGCACTTTTCTATGGGGTGAACATTCCCGAAACCCCTTTTCTCCCTGGTGCAGGCAGATCGGGTCACTTACCTCGTGCACGAAGGCCGTAGCGCGCGATGGCGCAGAAACGAGAGCCATTTTGTTGTTGCGCAGTACATGTTGCGTATACAGGGGCGACGACGCTCGTGGCTTACGGTGCAGCGACACGGTAACTGAGCGTCAAGAGCAGCGTGGCAGGCCGAAGAACGGAACCTCAGCCAATAGTGCGTACACAGGTCTCCAAATTTGGCAGCAAAAGCCTCCGAGGGTGTCCAAGCGCACCCCCACACGCCGGCCGCGTGATGGCAGACCCAGTGACCAAGGTGCAATGGGGGACAGCGGGGCTAGGGTGCACTTGGCCGCAGCCGGGCGCCTGTGAGGTGGCGTGTACGGCTGGGCCCCAGGTGGGTGTATATTTTGTAACGAGCCCTCCGCAAACGAAACAAGGGGCGGGGAGGATTGACGCGCGTCCCAGAGATTAGCCCCGAGAACATGGTGTGGCGCCACCTGACAGGCCTATCGTGGTGACGTAGGGATGGGGGACTCATGTGAACGTTTACTGCACTCTGCGTCAGGGGCGGAGTGTCTCGGTCCTTCTTTATTTAATACTACGGGTGTTTAAGGCTTCTTTTAACCCAATGTTTCTTTTCACAACTCTCGACTCCGCCATGTCCCTAAATCGGCTGCCGTACAAATGCCTCCAGGGAGCCGGTGAGCCGG
This sequence comes from Ixodes ricinus, assembly GCA_037355805.1. Lineage (NCBI taxonomy): Eukaryota > Metazoa > Arthropoda > Arachnida > Ixodida > Ixodidae > Ixodes > Ixodes ricinus. The sequence continues at coordinate 122,838 of JAZHYW010009406.1, forward strand.
TTGCAGGCGAAGCAGGGAACCGGTCACAGCAACCAACTTGTTGTCGTTCTGGCAGCTGTCTCGCACACCGCAATGGATGTTGACTGAAGTACAACCTACCGTTGAAGGTAAGCGAATTTTTATAACTTCTATTTGACCGGGCACCCCGCTACAACTGTGTATCCCTTTCCAGTTGTGCTGTCTGTAAGCAGCATCAATGCGTTCGTGAACAAGGTCCACGAAACATCCCGGCTGTTGCTCGAGGGCGAAAGAGTCCCTGAAGTGGGACACGTGTTCTAAGGAGGGCTACACGTTCATTGGATTCATTCTCCAAATGTCGGCACTCACGGTGGACCTGCACGAGCTGAAGATAACACTGAATGAAAGAATGATGCGGTGCACGGATGCGTGCATCACTCTCCGCTGAAACTTTTCGTGGTCTGTCGCTTACGAGCAAAATGCGAGATAGCATCTATCTCTGACGTATGCCAACAAACTCCCCTGCCCCCCCCCCGCCCCCGACGCACACACACACACCTTTGTGGACGTTCATTGAAATAGCTTCAGAGCACTCACCGAACACCTTCACTCCAACCGCATACACGAAGCTTCATCTCGAGTGCTTGCTGCACACTGTTGAACTCAGAGTTTAATTTGCCCATTCTCACTTTCACAAGCCACTCCATGCGCAGCTACTTCTCCTTGGGGTGGAGGTGGAAGCCGATGTTTGGGTCGGTCAGCAGCAACTGCGGAATTGCGGCACCGAACAGTACTTTACCGTTGCTCCCTGAGCTCGAACAGCTGCCAAAGCTGACCCACCCGTGTACTGATCAGGCTTCAAACACAGAAAAAAAAAATGTGAAAGTACCGAGCGAACGTTTCCGAAGAGCCCGACCAAAGCAAGGCGGAACAGCTGGACTTATCACGTGGTCCCCCATCCTACGCCACGGTCGAGCGATCGAAGCGCTCCGATCGGTCCCGCTGGGCCAATACAGCCACCGTCTCCACTGCGGGGCTCTGAAATCGACGAAGGAGGACGTTGCCAGCAAACTTCAGTCGCTAGGTGTTAAGTCACGGCGTCACTCTCTACAACCAGCCAATCCAGTGCGGCCTCCGTTGCTAGGTGTCCTAGCCTCTCGAAATATGCGCTCCGCCGCCATCCGTCGGTGCTCCCAAGAGGTGTCTCCTAGTCGAGCCACCACCCAGTGGGGTTGTGGCGCCATTCCACGGCGACATTGCGAACATTGAACACGTATTCTCCAACTAGTCCAAGGTCGGCGTATGCAATCGAAGCACTAACGCTGGGTGCTGCACCGTAGGCACGCGCCCCATCGTTTCACTTCTGGAGTATGTTTTGGGTTTCCTTTGCTCGAAGAATGTTTTCCACTATTTTGCTGCCAAACAAGAACATAGTTTCCCGGGACGACCGATGCTCCCGCATTCTTTCCTTTTTCTAGGGACAGCATTTTTGGCGAGGTAGAACACCCTAGAGCTCCTGTATAGGCTCCCTATGGGAGCCAGAGTTGCACGTCTGTTTTCCACGTGCCACCGCACCGCTATTCGTCGAGATCCGATCACGCGAGGAGCCAAGTCAAATGCCGTCCAGAAAAGTAGACGCTGCGCGCGCCCCGCTCGTATGTTTCCTGCTTTGAGCGCACCGTGAGCCTTGAACACGCTGGCTGCCGCTATTCGCAGAATTCAGTCACGTGAGGAGCAGACTCTGAATGCCGCAAAGGAAAGCTGGTGCTAGGGGATGAACGCATAACTCTGGCTCCCGTAGGGAGCCTATACAGGAACTCTAGAAACACCCTAAAGCACTTTCGGTGAGTCGGGTATTTCTCGGAATAAGAACAAATTTCTCCTCGATCGGCACCTCTCTTCTTATTAAGAGTAATTTGCTCCCCAAAATATTCGACGACGCACTTCGTAGTATCACTCGCTAATTCCACTCTACTCTGCAGTCGCAGCAGATTTGTAGGCTGCCTCCGCAAAATGTAGATCCGGACCCGCTGGCATCGAAATCTGATTCTGCATCCGTATCAAATTCGCTGATCCACCATATCCGGCTAATTTTTATCCGTGTTCTTCGGTCGACCGCAAACATACGCGGACGATTCTGCCGGTAACCTACGGATGTGCGGGGCTCGACCCTCGAGGCTCGCGTGGAGCCGCCGAAGTTGGAGAGCAACCCGCGGTACAACGGGTGCCCACCACCGCGCCAATGCCCGGACCGCAACAGGCAACGCTTCTACGACGCTCGTCGGGCAGAAATTGGGGTCGTGGTAAACGGACCGGTCGGAGACACGCTCTGGCACCACGGTGGCAGCACACCGCGGACCGCCTCGAAGCGGCGAAGCGAAGGCGGGACCGCAGCCGAGAACTCACAAAGCGAGGGTTCCCCAGTGGGTGGTCCGGTTCTCGGGCAGCGTGGTCAGGATCCAGAGGCAGTGGTGGGCGCCCGGCGGCCCCGGCACGCCCAGGCCGCCCCCATCCGCCCCCACGAGCACCACCCGCTTGGGACTGCAGTCCAGGAAGCAGCGGCCGCCGTTCCTGGGGAGACGCCGGGGCTGAGGCGCTCCACCGAGGGGACTCTCCCTGGTGAAGCTTGAGCTTGAGTGCACGCGCACGCTCGGAGGCCACTGAGACGCATTTTCCGAGGCGGAGAGCTCGAGGCCGGCGGAGGGGACAACTCAAACTACCTTCCACATGCAATGTAAGAGTGTCCGAGCGGCACCCGCCTGCTACGGGCTTACCGTCGGCTGCGATCGACTCGTGCTGCGGCCAGAACGAGCGGCCGCGCCAAGGTGTTGGACAAATTACGCTTACCACGAATGTCGCTCGTCTTTGTGCAGTTGCCGACCGATTTTCCTTGTCTGTTCGTCGCGTGAGGCTGAGCTGTTGGAACGTACCTCTCAAATGTGATGCTGTCTTCTCTATAAAAATTACTTATCGACCGAATTTCGACGCCAATCAAGAAGACTATGTATTTGAGAATTACGCGACCGGCTATAGCCAACTTCACACGAAGGACCAAATCGTGATTTTCAGTCACAAACCGTGTACCATGTGATTGTCACGTCACCGATTCCTGCAATTCGCGCTTCGTTAGCGCTGACACGCTGACTGATAAAGTCGAGCATCTTTTTCACGAAAGTGGATCTTTGGCCGGAGGTTGACTAAAAAGCATTTATTCTAACTGCAGTACAATGTTTTTTTGTTTTTTTTATTTTGTTTTCGAACGATGAAAAGAAAAATGACATATTGTCGTGTTTTGTTCGCTTGTTGGTTCATTTTGTTGTGCGCATTCTTGGTTCCGTGAGCGAAAGAAATCGCGAGAAACCTTTGCCCAGCTAACGCTGACGCAGGTTCCGGTACCTCCGGTTCTGTGTCAAGATGCTTCAATCAAAACTCGTCGAGCACACCGCTGGTAATTCTAGGCATGTATCAGTCTTTCCTGAGCAAGACCTTTCTTGAAGGCGGCGCACTTAAGTGTAGTGCCGGAGTAGATGTGTGAAGGCATCTACAATGCCCCTCCGTGATTCCAGAACCTAGTCGCTTCTACGCCAGCCTATACAAGCAGAACTCTCCCTCTGTCGCCGCATGCTTTAAGCCAGTCAGGCCAGCGGCATCTCGCGCAAAGTCTATCGTGGGTTTTGTCCCGCTTTGTAACTAACAGCGGCAGACAGACTCTTTGTCGCGGTAGCAACGCCTGCATTTCTCTTTAGACAACCGTGTCAAGGTCGATGACAAGATGTTGGAGTTTCGCACCACTCTGCAGTGGCGAACAGGTTCGGATTGTCCTCCATGGGCGCTTTGCTCATTGTCTCTCACGCACGGATGCGGTTGTGAGTCAGACGAACCGCGGACATAACGTCTACATGATCGATCCGTCCGCGGATCGGTCTGTCGTAAGTGAATTGGCCATTACGACGGGTCATAAATGTGCCACTACCCGGAATACGCCGAGCCTCGCGAGCGAGTTACTACATAAAAAAGAAATTCGACGAGCCGAGACTGGTCGACTAAATCCGGTCGGAGCAACGCTGTGTTTCGACTCCTCAGCGAGGCTTCGAACGGAGTGCCACTTTGTTAACGCTCGAGAGGCACATTTAAGAGGTTTCTGAGTCTGACTTTTCATGCATCCAGCCAATCTATCCACCTGGCAAAGCTCAACCGCAAACTCCGTCGTCCACACCCCGCCACTTCTACGAAACGCTGCGATCAAACTCCCGCTCTCTAGGCAACGGACCAATGGTGGTAGCACACAACGGCGATAAGAAGTACCAAAATCTAAAAGAAATAGAAAGAGAAATATAGTCCTTAGAACCATCGCTCATTCAGTCTCTTCTCTCTGCTTCACGAAGCACCTCCTAAGCTTCGACGCTTCTTCGCAGAAGTTCCAGGAATGTGGCCGAGCGAGAGAGCTCATACCTGGTCCCCGAGAAGCCCCGGCGCAGGGCCTCGCAGTGCTTGCCAGCGGGTCTGGTGCAGGCAGTGGCAGTCGCCCGTGTGGGGGTCACAGGCGCGGCCGCCCGCCCCCGTGGCCGTTGCAGACGCACTCCGGCAGCCCGGGGGCAGGGTGGCGTCCTCGAAGCTGCCCGGCCTGTGCACGCCCACTCAGGATCCACAAGCCAGACGCACTCTATTTACATTTTCTTTTTTCAGACGCCCGACGTGCATCCTTCCACCCCGGAGGAGCGCTTTCGCCTCGACGCGAGACTGTTCTGCGGCCAAGCGACACGTGCGGGATCGTAACATCTATTCCGCGGGCTAGTCTCCAGAAAGACCAAGCGCGACGAGGAATGCGCTCGACGCAGCAAATTTCAAATAGACCACCGACGGGCAGAAATATACTCTACACAGTCGCCGAACCGATTTTTCGGACACCAACAATTCGGACCTAAAGGAGGAACCGTGACCTACCCGATAGAAATGGTGCATATTCACGACTCGATGCTTCGAACAGCTCAAAGTCTGAAAAACTAGATTTTTGTGACAAAATCATTGCGAGCGATTGGCGGAAAATACCACCGAAAGCAGCCCTTTTGCATTCCATGTTGGCTGCACATGGATTGGCTTGATCTGGCAGCGCTGCTTAAATACTGCCAAGTCCTGCTGCTACGCGATGCTGTACGGCCCTTTTTCTCTCCAGCTGCACATCATTACCATCATTGTTGTTTCCATTTTGCTTTGCTCATTCGCCATTGCAGCCATGGGCTTGCACCTTCATCTCAATCTCGTCTCGGTAAATCGTGTTTTCGGCCTACGCTGGCTTGACGTCATTGCCTTATCCGTTCTTCCGCCGCCGCGATGTGTCGCTAAGAAGCGCGGAAAGTACTCGACCTTAACACTAGAAAAGAAGGCAGCAATTCTCACGCTAACAGACAGTTGCCAAACGCGAACGGAAGAGTAACCTAAAACAAGGCGCGCAGGCGTAACCTGAAATAAGGCACTATTTACGGCTTTTAGAGCGCAGCTCTTAGGCGTCTGTTTCCGTGATTGAGTAACGTCGCCGTCGATCATAACCGCGCGTTGCATTATGGGATGTTTCCCATAATGTAACGCGCTCGTGACCTCACACGTGACGTCGCGAGGGTCACGAGTGATGTCACATGGGTCATTAGGTCAATGAGTGACGTCCCGTGGGTTGCTAGGGTCATGGTATGGCGATTACGAATGACGTCACGAAGGTTACTCGTGAAGGTCACGACCTTCACGTGACCTTCACGAGGGTCATGCCATGAAGGTCAGCATGTGAAGGTCACATAGCCTTCACAGTGAAGGTCACGTGAAGGTCACGACCTTAACGAGGCCTCACGAGCGACATCACGAGGGTCACTAGGCTCACGAATGACGCCACGAGTGACTTCACAAGAAAGGAGGAAGGGGGGATGGGGAGGATGGGAAGGAGGAAGGGAGGAGGAGGAGGATGGAGAGGGAGGAGGGGAAGGAGGAAGGGAGGAGGAGGAAGGGGAGGAGAGGGGCGAGGAGGAGAGGGAGAAAAGGGTACAGAGGGGGGAAGAGGGCCATACCCCTCCTCCTCCTCCTCAAGAGCTGCGCTTAATCCGGCATTACAGGAAATTGTAAACGTTTTTTTTTGGTAAGTCCGCTTAGACATAATAAAGGCAAGTTTTTAATCTGCTGATTTTTCGGCTATTATTCGGACGCTTTTTGGTCCTAACGAAGTACAAAAATTGGTCAGCGACTGTAATCCTAAGTGTTGAGTCACATTTGATACGAAGATCAAATTAAATCACAGATTGTCCTATGCAGGGTTGCGCGAATATTCGAAAAGTAGTTTCAAGTAATACGCTATTCAATATTCGGCTTCGAAATGAACCGCAATATTCAGACTTTTCGAAGTGTTGATCGCAGCAGGTTAGCTTCGTTGGGTGCACTTCTCGCCAAAGCACTCGCGCACTAGGGGGAGGAATTCCCGCTGAGCTCGCGGGCACAAGCCAAGGAAGAGGAGACGAGAGCGCACGCAAATGTCAGAATGCCAAACTTCTGTTGGAATTAGTGGGGTAGGCGCAAAGGTGGCTGCCTTTGTCTCCACTGCACTTGTCCAACTCATAAGAATGCGAATGCCTACAGTAAACTTTCATTAGTTCGACCTGGTTAATCTGACTTTTCGCTATGACCCGATCGTTCAAAAGTCCCGGCGAGCGTCCATACATTTCCTACGGGAGAAAAGTTTGATAGTTCTGAACTCGGGAAGACTCCGCATCAGATAATTCGCCCCGGAATGCGACGCTGCCATACCACATTGCACGGCACCACGTGCAGAAAAACCACCAACGTACGTTGCGAAACATCAGGCCCTTTGCTGCAAAGCCGAACGCTGCAATAAATATGCGTCTGTCTTCTACGCCGTTAAAGGGATACTTCAACGAAATTTGAAATATTCCCGTCGTGTTCAAAATAGGTTGAATATGATCCACAATATCCGTAAATGACAATCGCACGTTTGTATTTTGATCCTGGTGGCTGTATTTTTCGTTATAAACGGCCCACTCTGGCAAGCGCTCGGAGAAGGCCCAGCTTAGAGCACGTGACATCCAACGCAATCGTGACGTAGGTCGTCTCAAGACGAGCAAAGCTACGGCGAGGCTGACGTCGAGAGGATGGCCTAGTCGTTCCAGCCACCGAAGCGGCTGCTTTTGTACGAATTTTGAGTGACGGGTTAATCTTCTATAATCTTGTAGGGGACAATAGCGACTTCTGCGACACACAAAGGGATTCTCGGGAAGAGGGAGTTCCTCCTTCCCCCTTCTTCGTCGTGGCCGGAGGCGAGACGACCTCCGTCACTAGCTGTCAAGGTTCCTAGACGAGCATTACAAACGAGGCGTTAGCGACATCCACCAGGTGCTCTTTGCTAATCGTTTAATTCGTTTTAAAATTCCTTTCGAGACTTTTTTTAACAAGATATTGGTATGTTCCATGTGATACTGCTCTTTTGAACACATATAGACCAAAAAATGAGCGCCGAAATTTCGTTGTAGTATCCCTTTAAATGGACTCGCAGCGAATGACACAAGCCAGCGCAACCAATCTGATGTGAGAAGGAGGAGAACATAGCACTATGGTCGAGCACGCACGAGCCAGCGCGCGTCTCTCAAAGCTGCAGTTTGTGGCATCGTAAAGCGCTCCATCTTATGCACCGGAAAGCTCAAATCCTCTTTTCCTTTTTTTTTTTATTTTTTTTTTTGTCATTGACGGTCTGGTTGCTCGGTGCCAAAGTCGGCTCGAGCTCTCTCAGCGCTCAAGCTCTCAAAGCGCTTCTGCGGCAAAGCGATCCATCTTGCGGCCAAAAAACGCAAATTCTCTTTTCCTTTTTTTTTTTTTTTTCTCTGTCGCTTGAGTTGATTTTGGTTTGGTGCTAAAGTCGTGTCTCATAAAACTTACTTTTTTCGTTTTATTGTTTTTTTTTTTTGTAGTGAGTCGATTTTCTGGGGACGGATATTTAGTTACGCTGCTCTCTGAAGCATGCTTTGGACACGCGCTTTGAGCGCAGACGTGCATCAGATCATCCGTGAGTACTTTTGACGAATAAAGAAAATTTAATTTTAACCGCTTTTTCTCCTTTTTAATTTGATCATCTCGGATAATCTCGACCAAATTTCAAGGTCCCGTCGAGGTCAGATTACACGAAATTTTACTGTATCCAAAACTTTGATTAAAAAATATTTGACCAATACTACTATTTGCTTCAAACTCAAATCCATCATTTGCACATAGCTTAAATCTTTAACCAATAAAAGAAAGTTTTGAAAATTAGCGTGTGCCTACCGTAACGATCCGGCAGTGTAGTGACACCCAAACTATTCTTTTCAGTATCGATAAAGTTAAATCTAGCTTCCGGTGCAATGTTAGTGCGAATTCTCGCCACTTTGGTGAAACGCAAGCAGAGCACTTTGGCACAACTGGCACAGTAATCAGGCAGGAAGGAGGGAAGTGAGCCTGACCGGCACAAGTGGCAGTGCTGGCCCTGGGTGAGGTTGTGGCAGCGGTCGCGAGAGGCCCACGCCCTGCTCGCAGCTGCTGTGGCTGTTGCAGCCGCAGTCCACCTCGCACCGGGGCCCGTCCAGCCCAGCTCTACACAGGCAGCGGAACGAGGGGGCCTCCGAGCAGCGACCCTGCACGCAGCGCTCGGGCAGCTGCGGGAGAGCCGGCCGGTCACGGCACCAGTGCGGCACCCTCCCCCGCTCCAGCAAGACGCATGTCTGCCAGGCCAGCGCTCTTCAACTGCTCTTTTCCCCGTGCACGGGAACGACGCATTCCTCACGCACGTTCCTCGGTGACGACTGGCGTAGGTTTGAGCGTTGTTTGAATTCAAGAATTGCAACGCAGCCGTTCGTTCTTTCTCCTTTTCCTCTCTCTTTGGCATTTTTGCCCCCAAGTTTGCACGGAAAAAAAAAACGTTTGTTAGTACTTGCGCTTGTCGCGTCATGTTTCTAGTCTCAGTGTCGCTATTGGTAATCGTTCGGGACGCAGTTTAATCCGAAACACATTTCTCTTTTTTTTATTTTTTTCTGGGAAGCTGCATTAGTTAAATTTGAGTACATCTTGGTCCCATAGCGAAATGGGCATACGCAGAATGTGTTTCCCGGCACTCTTTGGGGCTTGTCGCAGACAGTCATTTGTCATTTTCTGGGGTTATACGGAACTAAGAGAGAGGCCGCAGGAGGTCGGAGCACTCAGCTGGAATGAGTAGACACGGAGCTAGCTGCTTTTGTGTCATTGTTCCAACGGTGTTTGCACCAACACTGTACCACTGCCCCTTTGATGCACTGGACCTACAGCGTGGCTCGTAAGTCCCCGGCTCAATTCCCCGCTCGAGAAGTTCTCAGAATTTTCTTTCATCTCGATTCATTAAGCTGCCGTTCACACTCTTGCAACAGAGTACGACCGAGAGGGACAAGATCGGTTTCTAATCCTCTTGACGATCGCTCTTGAGACCAGCTCCTGCAGCAGCGCCCGGTCCTAAGACATCGCAAGAGGATTAAAAACCGGTCTTGTTTTTCTTGGTCGTACTCGGTTGCAAGAGTGTGAACGAGCCTTTACTCTTTCTTCTTAAATATGTAATCTTAAAAATGTAATCTGCAATCTCATTCTCTTCCTTGTGGTCGTCTGTCAATACTTCAGTCTCAGGGTATTTCACTAAAATATTTGATATACACCAGCTCGCTTATGCACTTACGTTCTGCTCATGTAATATTTAGTACAGTCTCAAGTATATGGTACACATTTTGTAATGATTTCCTCAGGGATCCGAGACGTTTGACACATTTTGCGTTAATAAATGCACCCCCTACGGACATACTCGCGAAAACATTTGTCGCTCTCCATTGACTGGCACATTTCTGTAGCCCTTTTCATGACCGAACGGAACCTGCAAACGCCCCGCAGTTACCCTGGTGGCAACACTCGCAATTGGCTAGGGTCACGCTACGAAAGACCACGAAGCGAGCACTAGGCTCGCGCCATGCGGGCTCGTAAAAACGGTTTGAATCCCTCCACCCCCCGTACCGGTCGTCTCCATCGGCTCCCGCGCATTTTCGCGGCCGACAGAAGCCGCGTCACGGGTCCTTGACGCAACTGCGTGGTTCCCGCCGAGACTCCAACGCGCGAGCGCGGCACCTTCGAGGGAGAGTTCCGGCGGTGTATCTTTCCGTCGACTACTTTCGCCACTTCCTCGAGGGCCGGGACTTCCACCTCCTTACCTATCGCGAGCCGCCAACGTTTGCATTTCGCCGACACCCGCCTGAACACAAGCGCGCACTTGGACACGAATCTGGCAGAATGCCAGATATTCTCCAAAATCTACACTGCGAAGGCGTACCACCGGATTGTGGCGGAGCCCGCAGACGTTCTAAAGACCTCCACCATCGCACCGTTTGGCCTTCAAACGTGCGAGGACGTGGCTCGTAGAAAGCGGCTCGGACCCTTCCGACGCACCTTCGACGAGGCGACCCGCGGTCCCGGTTCCGTTCTTTGTAGCGCGGCCCGGACAGACCGCGAGGTTCGCTACGAGGTTGTACGAGGCCCACCTCCCTGCCGCATTCTCGTCACTCGTTAGACGAGGTGGGACGCACCGAAACGAGCCTTGCGCGCAAATGAAACGAGTTTGTGCCCCTGCAGAGGGCAAGGAGGAGGGACGTACGTCTCGACGCAGGAGACGTTGCCGTCGCCCTTGAAGCCCCGGTTGCAGACGCAGCGGTAGCTCTCGGCCGTGTCGACGCAGTGGGCGTCCGGGTGGCAGTGGGCCAGCTTCAGCTTGCACTCGTTCACGTTGGGGCACTTGGCGTACGACCAGGATGCCTCCGGGAGCCGCTCAGGCGCGGGAACTGCTTGGCCACCTGCTCCTCACAGCCGGCTGCAACCAGCACCGGGCATCAGGCCACCTTCCGCCCACACATGGCCGCCAGACTGGCCGAAAGCAGATGCCGCCAAAACTGCCGTCAAACGCGCCTGGGAACTGACTCGGGCAACAAATATTGGCCTTTACCAATGACCCCTATGAGCAAAATGCCAAAATGAGCCCGAGTAATAGGGAGTTATGGAATAGGAGGCCCCTACATTAGGAGGTCCCTAAAAGATGGGGGCTCACCCCTGCGCATGCACCTAATTCACACCACGCTTTGGGTTAGCACTTGCCTCTAGAATTCGAGAAATAGTGTCGGCTAACCTGTCGGCAGCCTTCCCAGCTAGCGTGGCTCGCTTTTCGAAACAAATCCGCCATAAACGCCGCATTAGGAGGAACGTTCGCCCGCAGTTCATGGTGCGGCGGGCTTCGAATTACCTCGCTTAAATCGCAAAGTATAAGCGATGATCTCGCTATTTTTTTATATTGTCTTCCGATTTTGACCATTACTAAGCCTAATGGGATGCGGTAATCGTCGACGCGGCAACCTCTCACGAGTCCTCGTGGATTGTCTCGGTTTGATCGGCCGGGCGTTCGTGGCACGCAGAAGCGAACCACGTACCTATTTCGACGAAAGTCAAAGAAGGCGATTTTTGTAATACTGAACGAGGTTTTATATTGAGTGTTTACGCGTTACTCGTCGTTCCATGCTGCCGGCCTCTGCCGCTCACTTCTTTGTCATTCCGAGCACTAACTTTGTCGTCCTCTTTCGTACGAAGACAAAAATTGACGCGAGCCTCGCTTTTACTTAGAATGAGTTGAACGTTTAATAATTTGCCAGATTTAGTTTCACCTTAGACATTCTTTGCGCAATAAGCGACAAAATATATTCGTTCAGTGCAAATGTTTTACGCTTTTTGCACGTTTTTCGCTTATTAGCCGCAAGGGTGCTCCAAGGGGAAAACGCCTTTCTGGAAGCCGATGGTGCAAGCATCGCTCCGCGTGCACCCGCCCCGTTCTCGGGGGCACAGGGGCCCTCCATTCTAGAACTCCTTACTGTTTCTGACGACCGTGTCACCCAATGCGCACGGCCAACCCAGCAATGCTGGTACCAGGCAAGAAGCTCTTTTCCACCCTTCATCCCGTTTATTTATTCTGTAACAGGAAGTTTGTTATTGCTTCTTATATTCTCTCGCGACCAAATATTTGCGAGGCGTCAAATACCGTATTTACTCGCAAAATGAATGGACTTTTTTTCCCAAAAAATTGACACATATTCGGGGGGTGCATTCACTACACGGGGTAAAATTTTTGCATTTGCACGCTTCGTGCAAATGTCATATTAGCTGCCGATATGACGCAGCAAGGTACTGTGGCACGTCTCCAGTGATGGAGGCGCACCCATGGCCGGTCGTTGCGCCACAGTAACCGCGTTTCATGAATTGCTAACCTTTTAGGATGCTTTCGGAGTGCCTTTTGCCGAAGGAAAAGCACCCTACGAAGCTCACTCAGCACAGAGAGCAACGCGTTCTTAGGCGAAATATATTGCTAGTATCCGGCGGCGCGCGCTCAGGTATATACCGTGACTACGCATATAAGAACTCGTACGAAGTCCAACCGCCATCCGCAGAGGCCCACTCGCACAAATCAAGTTTCGTTCACGGAGACGGCTGTTCCCAGGGGCTACCAGACACTCTCCACATACGATGCAGCGTGCACATCACAGTGCTGTTCTGTTACGGACTAAATAAACGCATTTCCCGGAGTATGTGAAATTAGGCCTAACCACTTTCACGATTTCACCGTCGGAAAGCGGACCACGGACGACGGTGTGTTTGTTGACATCGATGCATCTGACAGGCGAAGAATGTCCAAAGCTCCGCAATTCCTCGACCCAAGCTTCGTCAAGCGTGCGTGCTGCTCGGTTTCACGGTTGATCACTTCCGCAACTACCGCAACCACGCACTTCCGGCCATTACGAGAGCAGCTTGGCTTGGCTCGACTTGGCTCGACCGCTTGGTGGCAAAAAGAAAACTGCCTCGGTGGCAAGCTGGATTGGACGCAATTCGAGACTCACGGAGCCGAAAATAGGAGGTGCGTTGATTACGCGAGGGGAAAAAAAGCCCAAATATTGGTACTTGTTGTGGGAAGTGCATTCATTATGGGAATGCGTTCATTATGCGACTAAATACGGTATTTTTTTTGTTTTGTGAAAATTATTAAAAACCAAATCCTCACTGAATACAGTGGAATCGCATTCATTTTAACCCAAAGGGAAGCATAAGTTTGTTTGAATAATGCCAAGTTTGAATTACCGGGAGTTTCTTTCCTAGAAACACATAGGACGGGAACAGTATGTTAGTTGGAATTATCCACAAGTTTGAATTAAGAGTTTGAATTAACGAGATTCCACTGTATTTTTCTGGATTTGAAGTTTACTTTTTAGACAAGTTTTTGAAGCTTTTTGAGATCTGAAAGTAATTCTATAAGCTGTCTGTTTCTTACGTCCTCCTTTGTCTTTCCATACACAGTTAAACCTGGATACAACGAAATTGATAAAAGTTTGCAATAATTCGTTATATGGAGGATTTCGTTACATGCAGCTTTCGCGGAAAAACTCGTAAAGGACACGTGGAAAGAAAGCGAAAATTAAAAATCCACGTGGGCAAACTCACCACGTCATTTATTTAGTGGAAAAGAGGTCTGTAAGCTTGCCTTGTGTCTTTAGCGCGAGCGAAGGCAGCACGCAGCGCTCAAAGGACACCAAAGCGTTTAGAGCGCTGTCGTCGTCCTGGGAGCCGGCGACCCGGCGTAATACATCGATGGCATCCAAGACCTCCCTCGCGGTAGGCACCAAAGGCTGCTCGCCTTTGGTGGCAATTGGACAAGAATATATCTGCATTTTAGGTACAGTCGCCGACCGATTATTCGGACTTCGCAGGGACCGAAAAAACGTCCGAATAATAGAGCAGTCCGAAAAATCAGCAGATTGAAAAACTTGCCTTTATTACTTCCAAGTGGGCTTACAAAAGCTGTAAATAGTGCCTTGTTTCAGGTTACGCCTCCGTTTCCGTTCGGCAACTTTCTGTTAGCTTGAGAATCGCTGCCTTCTTTTCTAGCGTTATGGTCGAGTACTTTCTGCGCTTCTTAATGACACATCGCGGCGGCAGAAGAACAGATGGGGCTATGACGTCCAAGCCAGCGTTGTGCGAACGAGATGAGAGGCGCAAAACCACGAGCGCAAAATGGCGACTGGCGACGCGAAGAAACGGGAAAAGCAAAATGATAATAATGATGATGATGATGACGTGCAGCTAAATAGAAAAAAGGGCTAGCATAGAGTCACCCAGCGGTAGGACTCAGGAGTACTCAAGTAGCGCCAGTAGCACTGCCAAACCAAGCCAATCCATTTGCAGCCAACATAGAATTCAAAATGGCCGCTCCTCGATGGTGTTTTCCGCTGATCGCTCGCGACGATTTTATCCGAATAATCAAACTTTCGGACTTCAAGCTGTCCGAAACACTGGTCGTGAATATACACTATTTTTATGGGGTAAGTCACGGTTCCGCCTTTAGGACCGAAATATCGAACAAATCCGAATTATCGGAGTCCGAAAAAAAAAACTGGAGATTGCGGCGGAGCGAGTTCGTTAAATCAAGGTTATCCAGTGCAAGCGCTTCGTTACATGGAATTCACAAATACAAGCGCTTCTATGAAGATCGCGTCGGGAATTGAAAAAGTTCGTTAAATAGAGGATTTCGTTGTATACAGGTTCGTTACATCCAGGTTTAACTGTACAGCAGTGTTCATTAACTTAAATAAATCTTTTTCAAAGGCATCTTTACTTTGACTTGGCAGTTTTGTGTTTAGGTCTATGTAATCCCCGATAAAAGGTTTCTCTTTGAATCTGAAAATTCTGTGTATCTTGGTTACTTTTACTTCAAGTTTAATGTATTTCTTCAAGGCCACGTAATGAACATATTTCTTTTTATCTTTTAAGGTTTCAGAAGTTTTTCTGTTGACCTAATTGGGGCCAATGGAAAATCATTATGCTTATTGTGTAATCCGTCCGTATATTTTAGATAGACTCGGAACATATCCAGGGTGTCTAGCAAATTATTCTTTTGAAATTCCCCGACTTTTCCAGGTTTTCCCTGACAATTTCAGGTGAAATTCCCTGACCACTGTAAAGGTGGTTAAATATATAAGACCATTACAACACAAGGCATTGAGCACTGAGCACAGTGAGGATCATTTTGCACGGGCCTAATTCAACTTGCACAATCCGAAATATTCGGGTTCATCTAGTCCGGATAAACGAGCACATTTTTGCCGCCGACATCGCCAGTGAAAAGGCCACTTCCGGAAACACGACACTCCACCACACACGTCAATAACCAAATGGCAACATAGTCGCCAGATGCACTTTCGGATACTTTCGGCTTAAGGCTTCGATTGGATTGGGGTCTGCGGCTTTCCCATTTGTTACTAAATCTAGTAGCTCTAACTGGATTTAGCCTAGTGTTGTGCCATCAATCCAATCCAATCCAAGGCTTGAACTAGATTTATCGGCTGTTCCCTTTGCATCGGGTAGCACACTCTACATCAGGGTGAGCAGAGCCTGGGCTCCGCTCTTATTGCCTATTTTTCTGCACCCAAGTCCTCAAGTCTTTGCTCGAGGCACTCGATGGCGTTTCCGGCTCGTTTTCCCTGACTAGGCTCGCTTTTTGATAATATCCCCGACAATTCCCCGATTTTTCCCGGTAATTAAAATTTCCTTGACAATTCCCGTTTTCCTGGTCACTAGACATGCTGCACATAATCATATTCTTTTGACAAGGACTCGTGAAGATCTATAAAATCGAAATCACCATATGGATGAGATAAGGCCCGTCCATATACAGTCAAACGCCTGTATAACGAAGCGTGTGGGACTGCGATAATTCTTCGTTATACACGTCACTTCGTTATATCTGTCGCGCACTTTAATGACCCCAATAAAGCAGATGTACAGGCTATTAAAGTGTTGTACAGGCTACTTCGTAGTAGAAGCGTTCATTGTAGCGGCGTTTGACTGTACCGTCATATCCAGAGTCATCGCCCACCCCTTCAAATACCCCGACGCGGACTCTGCGAACATTCATCTCACCCGAACGACGCGGCCGCGGACATTACAGTTGGAGAACGTCCGTGACAAAGTAAAATGAAGGAGGGAAAGACTCTTTGTTTACACATTTCCTCCGCAAGCGAACCCGAAGTCGTAGTGCATCCGTGCGGAAAGAAAACAATAGAATTAACAGAATAAAAGTATGTTTTGTTTTAAAAAAATCCTCACCCCCCTTTCCCCCCAAAAAAAATTGTGGAAAGATGACACAAGCAGTAACCCTTTCAGGGAACGTGAGGTAAGCGAACACCCTGTATCCTGGAATGTAACCACGGAGTGCAAGGTCAAAGTCTGTCTCCGCCGAAGTAAGGTCGCCGCGAACCCGCTCCTTCTCCCAACACGTCGCGACCGCAATTGTGCAATGTTTAAGAGAAAGCCAATGGGTAAATAAAGCTTTGCGAGAGCACCGCACACAGACGTTTGTAGAGCGTCCCATTTCGAGCTCCGTGTTTGTGGTGCCATCCATGCCACGCAGGGATGCCCCCTTAAAGGGGCACTGACACCCCAATAAGTCGTATTTTTTATTGTTTAAGACGATGCAAGTTATAATCATAGACACGCAAAAAAATACTGCAGCACCAAAAAAAAATTTCCCTATGTGCGCAAGCACCTTTTTATTTTTGGCGTTCTTCTCTCCCACTCCTCGCCTCCTTGCTCTTTTTTCTTTGGGATGTCAAATATCGTGAAATTTAGAAGCTTTGAGGCGACATTTCTATAACATTTAATACAATCGTAAAACATGTTTTTTAACAAATGCAAACGCACTACAACTCTTCTTTTTGAAATACCGAAAATCGGAGTCTGGAGTGATGTCGCCTCCTGGCTTTATATTCTCCCTCGGAAAACATGACGGCGCCGCGGCGCACACACATGTAGCACTGAGAATGATTGGTGAGTTGGGGAATTGGATGAAGTTCTCTTTCTTAGGTATCCGACGACCTCTCATATTTCGAAAAGAAAATCGTCAAACAGTCATTACAACTTAGTTTGGTGTCTGTGTACCGTAGTTTCGGTTGTGACTCCACGGGGGCAGCCTCTCACGCAGAACCGGCACGACGTGGCCCCTAACAACGCTCACAAAAGTCCCCTGCGCATTCTCTTCGACCTCACACAGTTTCAAAGAGTTTGAGATCACTGAAAGGGCACTAAAAGAATTCAAACTCAAAAGTCAAGCGTCGTCTGCTCGCAGCGATAGGCGGCACGGCACACACGGAAAAAACCGGTTGTTCCCAGTATGCCGGCGAATACGACACTTCGGGTAGCAGCGGCAACGGCGGTTCGAAGCGGAGGCAGGAAAGAAACTTGACGGAGGGTGGCTCAATATTTGACGCCACCGCACCGGCGGATAGCGCGGGAACTTCAAATTCGGCATTTGGAAATTGTTTTTTTACTTCACAAATACTGAATTCCCAAGTTTCGAATTTGGGAATTCGAAACGATTGAATGTTTTACATAATAAAAAAAAAAAAATTTTGACATGTCGTTTTTTAACATTACGCCATGCACGGACGCATGCATGTACGCACCAATCAAGAAAGTTGTGCAAGAGCTCACGATTGACGAGGTGCCCCACTTGGCCGACGCCAAAGTATTTTCCAAAGCAATCGCTGGCTTTCCCGCTCCCCCAGCATCGCTCTTTGTCAGCTTCTTTCATTCGCCCGCTCGCTTGTTGCGCTTGGTTGGTATTCCTGTTTCCTTAAAAACCTTCTTTTTTTTTCTTTTTTTAATAATGAGGAGAACAAAGCGGTGTCAGAAATGTGCTTTCGCGGAGCAAACATTTGCGCTGTATGCTGGTCGGCGGTGTTCATAACACGTACGCAAGCAACAGACTTCGTTATAGTAAAACATTCTTTCATGAGCATTTTTTGCATAAAACAATCAAACTAATTGGAGTTTTGAGTTTAATGTACCTCTCGTGTAGCCGTGCAGATACGCAAAAAAAAGGGCTTTTTTTTTTCGGGGGGGGGGTTCTCTTTTTTGCACTCACCCATCGAGACACGGCCCACCTGACTTTTTTTATGAATTTCAGTCGGCAGGAGGGTAGGCAATGACTAAGGATAATACCGTAGGTTATTTACGTCTAAGTACATTAGATAGATTGATGGTTTGGTTGGATCGTGATCTGGCAGATATTTATTAATTGCTTCCGCATATCTCAGAGTTACGTCGGTCATTCCGAGACCGATTTTTTAGCAAACCACGTTTGGTTTTATGTTTCGGATAAAGTGGTTAAAAACTACAATATTTCCTTTTAAAGATCTATTAAAATGACTCCGATCGAAGTCTCATTAAAAACGAATAAAGAGGTCGTCGGGAGCACTTTGTATTCGCCGATACGTAATAAAAAGCCGAAATTCAAAGTCGGCGATACCGCGCGATTAGGAAAATGTAAAGGGGTTTTTGGAAAAGGTTACGAGCAAAATTATACGTCTGAAGCGTTTAAAATTAAACGATTCTTCATGGATCCGCATTACCATTTAGTTGACACGAGGGGAGAAGACATACCGGGAACGATTTATGAACAGGACACGGTGAAATACGTCCCTACAGGGTGAGTTTTCTATATTGTTTTCACGTTATTTCTCGTTGGCCATTTTTCGAGGTCGGGCGAGTGGGGGATGGTCCAGAGCTCTCATTTTGTATACTACCTGCATGCCTCTACTTAAAAGAAGTATTTTTAAAGAGCCAGAAAAATAAAGAAACAAAACGTTTGCATCGATGCACATTGTAACTCCGAACGTCGAAGAACGACCACCGCAATGTGACGAGTCGAGCGATCGTTGGGCGGCATTGTTGTCCCGCGGACAGTGAACCCGCGTTGCCGTGAGCACACACGCAGCCAAAGCGGGTACCGTGGGTGGGTCCGGCAAAGTCTCCCTCGACGCAGACGCCGTTCTTGGGGTTGTAGTCGTTCCCGCACCAGCCGCAGCCCAGCTTCTGCAGGCAGGCCTCGCACTCCCCGAGCAGGGAGCAGTTGGGGCACTGCGCCCCCGGGAAGCTGGCTCCCCTGCGCACGCCCGGGACACATGTCTACCCCCTTCCATCCAAAGGGGCACATCTCGCACTGACAATGTTATGCAGGGGACATTTCTAAGGAAAGCATCTCCTTTATGCGCATTCTCACACTAAGGGCGGCAGAGACAGGCCGAGGGACTGCCGGCAGCAGATACATGAAATTGCGGCAGGGTTGCATTCCCAACAGTTTCGGCTCCGTGCAAAATCCGCCAGTACTCGGAAGCTTCCTCCGATTCTTTCTTGCACAAACTCCGGGGGACGCTTTCTCGGAAGCGCACGCGGTTGTCGGCACGAGTCTCGGTCAGACGATGCAAAGAGACTGGGCGGAGGGGATTGCCCGCTCTCCGAGAAGCACGCGTGACGAGAGACGTATGCTCGGGCAGTTCGTAGCACGCGTGCCGCACTCTATGTTTCCTAAGAGTAGCAAAAAACGGCGCAAATCTCGCTTCCTAAGCGCGAGCATTGCGTCGCTCGCACTTAGGAAGCTAAGCATTGCGGTGCAAACGTGACAACGCAGAGAGATTCGCCAGAGACGGAATCGGAACGTCGAGGGTCGTCACGAAACGGCAACTTTGGACGCGAGCATCAGACGGAGAGTACAGCGTCAATGAACTGACGTGCGTAATTTTTGACCCCTCGCAGCTGTCCGCCGCAACAAGAGAATGGTGCGAGTCATCTTTCAAAGGCGTCGCGAAATTTCCGACGCAGCGGGGCCACCCACCCGGGGCTGACGTGGTCCTCGTCCACCCACTCGCGGCAGCCACCGTACATAAAGGAAGTGGTGTAGGTGGAGAACAGGAAGCAGGACTGGGTCTGCCGGCACCAGGCGCAGCGCCCGGGGTCGCCCAGGCAGGACAGACAGCCCCGGCGCCTGAAAGGGGGGGTTCACCTGTAGCTCCCTGCCCAGCAGCGTGCTGGCACGTCCGCCGCACCCCGAAACGGTTTGCACATCGGCACGTTACGCGGGAAGAGTTTGCCGCCCAAGCGGGGCTCAGAAGCCTCTGTATTGTCGAGGCAATGGGTCAAATATGCCGGTCTTTACAGCGGCGGCTGTTAGTGGCCCTTTCCGGCAAAAATGCTCGTGTACGAATGCAAAAACCTTCTACAGCATCGCCACTGCTCTCGTTCTTGCTACCACCACGTCCCCTCCCTCCCCTCTCACCACTCCTTCGGCAGCCGCCCTTGTGAAAGACCCACGTGGTTGCACCGTGCAGAGGCACTTTTTCGCCTCTTCAGTGCCACAACCCAGCCTCCCTTTTCAAAACCCGTTGCAAGCATTGCACAGCAGACTGGCCGAAGGCAAAGCTCCTTCACTGTGCCTTTCCACAATGCAGCTACCGCCGTCAATCGCAGCACACTCGGTCTGGTCCTTCTCAATTTGTTGCTCAAACCTCGATAACAAAAATCGAATATTTGGATTAATATTTATTAAGCTAGGGCAAAATTACACGCTATCGTACCGAAAATTAAAAAAAAAAATGCAACGCAATGCTTTAAATGCAATGAAGTTTGCATTTGTTGTCTCTTCACTTTTCTCTCCTTTCAGGGTTTTTTTTCTTTTTTTTTTTAGTACGACCATATTTTTTGGGGTATCCCTAAAAACACGCGTCGTTCTCGCAACGCCCCACTATAATTCTTCGCCCTAATAGTTTGCTTACATAAAATTTATGAGCTTAATTGGGGGTATAGCTAGAAACGTAGGTAATAAAACGCGCTCCCGTAAATAAAACCTAGGAATTAAATCCACTCACGACGCCCACATTTGGACTCTGTACCGCAGCATCCGATCGGGCTTCGTTTCCCAGCCCACCCCTTATTTCCGAGTGGCTTCTACCTAACGGAACGCATTTGCATCCATAAAAACTCGTTTTTACGACAACGCAATCGCGCGCCACGTTTCTGCGTCAACGCCGTTCCGAGGCACCCGGCCCGAACGCTCCGGCAGCGGGGCAACGGCAAGAGCGGGGCGGAGTTCGGGCAGCGCATACTCACAGGTGGCACGGGGTGGGGCAGAGGCCGGGGCGCCGGACGGCCGAGCTGTGCCTGCCCCTGCGGGAGCAGTAGGCCCC
This sequence comes from Ixodes ricinus, assembly GCA_037355805.1. Lineage (NCBI taxonomy): Eukaryota > Metazoa > Arthropoda > Arachnida > Ixodida > Ixodidae > Ixodes > Ixodes ricinus. The sequence goes on from JAZHYW010009406.1 coordinate 143,930, forward strand.
CTCCACCACCCACTCGCAGGTCGGCTCCTGCAAGGGAGACCGGGGTCTCTCCCGCAAACCGTCGGCCCAGCATGGTGCCGGGAACAGCCGCAGCGGGCGTCAAATGCGTGCAGTCACGTATACGGAGGAAAAGTTCCTCCAACCACTTCCAAACGGCAGGGCACAAATGCGGGTGGTCCCCTTGGGTGGTCCCAATGGGCCCGTGTCGCCCTCTTAACATACGCGGCAATAAAACGTCGCCCGTAAGGTCCGCACCTAGATTCTTTCCAGCTTACTTTCTAGGAACACACAGGCATTGCGCGCCGTATAAAACTAAATGAAGTCGACCTCTCAAAGAACTTCAAGTCGTCCCGGCAAATCAAACGCAACTAATGTATTATCCACTTACCTTGTCCGCTTTTCCGTCGCTCTCTCGATCTATCCTGCTCTCGGGGCCACCGATGTCGGCGCTCGAGATTTGCCCAGTGCCGCTCCCTTCTCGACCCCCGCCGGGCAAACGCGCTTCTTACCCTCTAACGGTGTCGATCCCCCGCAGGCCCCGGAGCGTTCCGGAGGGAATCGAACGACTAGACTGAAACGCAGAGCGCGAGACGCCAAGCCCCGAAGGTGTGCGCGCGGTAGAAACGATTTTCGTCGCCGGAGGAATCTTCGAAACGCACTCTGGACCGACGTCCACCGGCCGTTTCCGGCGGGTCTCGTTCCTTGCACGGCGGCCCGCATGGACACGGGACGCTTCAAGTCGACGAGTTCCGATCCAGGGTTTAGATGCGTCGTGCAAAGTGCCCCCACCTCGCCTCAACCTGCCGCACCTTCGCCCACACCCGTCTGGGCCAAGGGTTCCCAGACTGGGTTCCTGGGAACCTTCCCCAGAGCACTCTCGCGGGTTCCAAGATTCCCTCGGCCTCGTCTGCCCTTGATCGAAGCATTTTTACGGCTAAGAGCCATTAGAGCGGATCGGCCCGTCGACGCCCGACTATGAGGCACGTGCTCCCCGGCACTCGCATCGTCCGTCCGTAGGCTTCCGCGTTGCTTTACGGCGTCGGTGCCGAGACCGGGCAGCTTTCCCCGGCGGCTGTCGGAGGCGGACGAGGGTTCCTCGAGGTCCTAGGGTTCAAGAATCCTGCCCGGGCAGTCGCGGCACCCGTTCCTCGTCCCCGGCCGGAGCTTCTCGCACGACCGCTCGGGCGACGGAGTCGAGGGAGCGTACCTGGGCGCACTGGGGGCAGTAGATGAAGCCGGCGCATGTGGCACACTGCTCGGGCTCCAACACCAGCAGCTCCCCCCGGGGGGCGCAGGGTCCCCCGAGGCCCCCGCGCCACGCAGGCCCCAGCCGACCGGCACCAGCCGCAGCCGGCGTCGCCCAGGCACGCCAGGCAGGTGGCCCTCCCGCCGCACGCCGTGCCATTGCGGAACGGCTCCAGGTGCCGGGGCCCAATCACCTGCGAGAGGGAGACCTCGGCTTCCGGTTCGCCCCAGTCCACGCTCCCGGTGCACCGGCGACCAATCGCGCCGGCTCTTTCAAGCGAGAAATCGACCCTCGAGTTCGGTTTACGCTCCCGGTGCACCAGCGACCAATCGGGCCGGCTCTTTCGAGCGAGAAATCTACCCTCGAGCTCGGTTTCAAGTTCTCCAACGACCAAACCGTGCGGCGACCGACCCGTGCGGCAACGTGGGTCGACCCCAGAGTCGCAAAAGCAGAAAAGGAGTTTTTCTTCCTCCGCGGCCCTTGGGCCAACGCCTAGACCGGAGCATGGCCAGTGCGTACCTCGACCTAAATCGCGCGTCGTGGCACAAATATTGCGCCGAAACATTTGATTTTTTCGGGGGTTTATTTTGCTACTTTTGTGTCCTACCTAGATACTTCAGAAAAAAATGAAAGACGTTTGCGATTCTCCGTATCGCCAAATTAGAGTGCACCTCTCGAGGAGGAGGAGGGAGGGTATGTCCCTGCTCCCCCTCTGTACCCTCCCCTCCTCCTCTCCCACTCCCCTCCCATGTGGCGGGGAATTTTCGCTAAATGTCCCGCTAAATTAAGAGAAAATTTCCCCGCTAAATTTAACGGGACAATAATCCCGCTAAATTTGGTGGGAAATTTACTAGCGAGAAATTTAACGAGAATTTTCTCGCTAAATTTAGCGGAGAATTTAGCATCAACATAGTGGTCCGTTACATTATGGGACGTTTCCCATATGACGTCAAACATGACGTCCCGTGCGACGTCACGAGGGTTAAATTTTCTCACTAAATTTGGCGGCAAAATTTTTCGCTAAAATTGGCAGGAAATGTTTTTGCTAAATTTAGAGGGGAAATTTTTCCACTGAATTTAGCGGGAAAATTTTAACCTCATGACGTCACACGTGATGCACTCCCACGTGACGTCACACTTGACATCACGACGTCACTCGTGACCTTCGGGACATCACGGGCGAAGTCATTATGGGAAACGTCCCATAATGCAATGCGCAATTACGCCGACGGCGACGCCACTCAACCCGCGAACGGGCGCCTGAATGCTGCACTCTTTTCTTTTGGCAGTCCCATGTTCCTGCAACGGGGGCTACTCGAGTCAAGCGCTCTTTGTATACACAAACTCATCTCTGTTACGTCACGGGGCGGTGGTGGCGCGTCGGGCGCACTTCCAATCTGGGGCTGTGGGCAGAAGCCGCCATGGGGCACGTGCATTCCTATGTTACTTTGGAAGAAACCGGACAAAAACCTGCCTTCTCGTCAAAACGCCACGACTGGGGCTGTACCAAAAGAGTCGGGAAACGCTTGAATATCAGTTTACATGCGTTTTCTGCCTGCTCGGTTCGTCCGAGAACGTGAACAGGGCCGTGGAAAAGAAAAAACAGACGCCGTCGGACCAGAATTGCTTGGGCGGAAAGCACTTTGAATTGAATTCACGGATACTTGTGGTCGTCAGATTTATTTATTTTGTTCTAACATGAACATGGGAAAGCCGTCAAGCTGCACGAACCACCTGCGGACTACGTTCAGTGCGTCATCACGTTCAAACGGCCGCCTCATCGTTCGAGCTGTCGTCTGCTCTCTCAAACGTTTCTGCTTGAGTCTGCTAGTTCAAACGACAGCGGCCCCTAGACCAGACGTTGACCCGGTAATTTCGATAAAAAGTACAGACCTCAAAAGACGTTTAAGTTTGAGGGTTGGTTGGGGTAAGTAGGCTCGGTGTAAACAGTAGATGCAAGGAGATGTTGACAATTGTTACCAGTGGCCATGACCGACTTGTTATGCCTGATTCACTCGGTCTGATTCTGCTTGCGACTTTCAGTATCGACGTCGACATCCCAGCTACGGTTCGCGCTTTGCAGCAAGCAACGTCATGACTGAAAATAGCGAGCAGAACTCACCATGGGAATCATGCTTTAGCGTCCATTCTGCGAGCGTCCACGCGGAATGAATCGTCGCATGTTGCATTATTCACGCCGAGTTTTGCAGTGTAACGAGCCTCGTTAATTTCACTGAGGCCGCTCAAGCAGTCAGACATTGTCAGGAGGACGTAGAATCAACAATTCCAACGCGAAAAAGGGCAGGGGGACTCACACACACGCCGACAACATCCCATTCCAATGGTTCGTTTATGGGCGACGGCGAGCTTCTTGCCCACACCCCCATCGCGCATGCGCGGCGCCGGTGGCGTCTGCTAGGGGCGCTCCGGTTTGTTTGTAAACATGAGTTGGTCTATAGTAGATGGGCATCAAAAAATGCGCTTCACCGCCCCAGAAAACGACGCAACCAAAAGAATTTTTACCACGCTAAGGCAAGTGACACGGTTAAACGGACAGACAACTTGGTGTTTTTACAGAACGACATATTCGGTCGAATATTTTATACGCTCGGTCACGTTGTGACGCATGTACTTTGACCGTGCCTTTGGCAACGATACCATTGTTTCTTCTGAGAACGACAAAGTGTGCCGTTGCACGGGATTTTTGGCTGCTGACAGGCACTAACTAAACTATCCATTTATCTAACATAACACGTATCAGCACACCAGCTCTATCTTTCACTTTCACCCAATGCCTTTGCGCACCAACGTCGCAACCCCAGTTTCTTACACGGCGTCGACCTTTTCGAGCAACATCACCGGGGCCAACGTAATTTCCACAGTGCCATAGAGAATACTCGTGCAAACGAGATGCGAGATGACGCCGCGTCCTCGTGCCACGGTGTGAGGCCACACTCGGCACCGCAGAAAGCGAGCCAGCCTCGACGGCGCGGCCCAAAGGACGTGGAGCGTAAGGCTAGAAATTACCCTCGCCTCGTCTTCGATCCGCCGCTCACCGTTATGATTTTGAGGACAAAATAATTTCACTTCGGGTCGGCACCAGCGATTTCGACGGTCGAAGGACGTCGACAGCCTCGAGTGGAAGAGCGGCGTTGGAGGACGTGAGGGCCGAGGAGAGGCTACCTGGTGGGAAGAGAGGGCGTTCCAGCGCAGCTCGAGGCTCTTCTCGCAGCGCTTGGAGCACGTCTTGGCCGGGACATACAGCCGCAGGTCCAGCAGGTAGCGCAGCTCGCGGGCGGCCGAGGGCAGCAGGGGCCGCCCGTCCGGCCTATGGGCCTCCGTCCGGTTGAACGTGTGGGTGCTCAGGGAGGCCACCAGCTCCTGGGGAAGGAGCGCCAGTGGAAGGCTCCGTCTCTCGCACTTCTTTGTGGTAAGCGCTTTCGTTTGTAAAGTCTTTCTCTGCACATGCCACGTCCCGTAAAACTTGCCACCTCCACTACGTGACGACCCGTGCCTCGACGGCAGCCAGAAAGGTTCTGGAAACGCGTTGAAACGTAGAGATCTCGGGCGTGGCGTTTGGGCAAGTGCTTCTATAGTGCTCGAAGCACACGCACCGAGCGGAAAGCGCGTGCGCCTGGGTTTGGTGGTAACGAGGTACAGTCGGCAACAAAAGTTTGCAAGGCGCAGGAGCATCAGCCAAATTACCGGCTGCACCTTCCGACGGTGCACAGCCGCTCCCAGATTCACGCTTCGAGAATGCGCTTCCTTTCGCGCTCGCAGTCGCATACTTTTTACTCACTTCTGCCCGACGTGCACGAGATAACCGGGACCGGCGCAAGGTGCCACTTTGTCAGCCATCGTGCCGCGCGTTTACCTCAGTCACCGTGACGGGTGACGGAGTTCGCGCTATGCTACAGATAACATTTCGCGGCACCTTGCGCCCGTCCGTTCACCTTGTGGGCGTCGAACGGAAGCGAGCGAAAAAACATGGCCGCGAAGAGAAAGGAAGTGCAAGCGCTAACGCGAGTCTTGAGAGCAGCAACACGCTGCGAGAAGGCGCAGCCAGTCTTTTTGGCTGCCATTCCCATACCCCGCAAAGTTTTGCTGCCAACTGTACTTTTTCATTTTTACTCGATTGTTTCTCCGCTCCAACAGTTGCGGAGTCTGGCTGGCGGCGATTCGGTCGCGCGCCAAAAGGAGTTGACCCGCTGCGTGTCGTCACCTAAAGAGGAGCTTGGTTCGATTTACCTGCGCGTCCTGCGCAGAAAAGTGCAGGGCAGTGTACTTGCGGTGTGTGGGTTGAGATACGACCGGAAGTACACCGCCCTGAACTTTTCTGCATTGGTGCAGGAGGGGCAGGGAAATCGAAGCAAGCTACTATCTGACCCAGGCGAAAATCAGTACACTTCCAGCTGGATTATGGAACTGGAAATGAGGCAGTCCAGCTGGATTCCAGCTGGTCCAGCTGGGTCCAGCTGGAATCCAGCTGGAGTGCCTCATTTCCAGTTCCATAATCCAGCTGGAAGTGGACTGATTTTCGCCTGCGAAGCAACCGAAACTAAGGGGCAAAACAAAAACGGGCGGCATTCTGCGCCGCCCAGGACCCGTCGCCGCTTTTGAGGGTTCGCAACCTCCCCAGACTCGCACGTCGACCCGACCCAAGGAACAGAGCGAACCCACGCCGCAATCCTTAATAAATAAGCCAGGTCCTAAATAATGCGGCGCTTTTCGCCCTAGTAAATTTTGCCAAAAAAGAAAATGTTGCAATAGTTTCTTTAAAGCGGACATCTCACCTTTTGCACAGCATTTCAATTATTCGGAAATACTCTCAAGATTGGTTATAACTAAGTCATTGGGGAATCGGAAATCGCTTCACTATATCCGCTTCTTCGTTATATATAAAGTTATACAAATAACGTGAAAAAAAAAAAAAAACACGGCTTGTCCCGGGCACATGTTTATCGAGCCTGCAAAAAGCGGTCGAGGCTTCCATGCACGCTTCTCGCCAACTGCAAGAAACTCCAATAGAAAAAAGACCCTGCTACGTACGGAGCGTGTCGACAGCTGCAACGGCCCCGCGGTGGACGGCATTCTTTACATTTATGCGCACTCCGTCGAGGATGGCAGGCTTTTGATTCACAGGAGATTGCCTTCGTGTTCCACGTCGAGGTGCCGGCGCTGCCGGGACTCTCCATCGTTGAGTGGCGATGATTTGCCGAGTCGGTGCTCGAGCGAAGTAGACTTTCGCGCAAGAGCGACATCACCGACCAAATGCCGACACGGATCACGAAGCAGATAAATACAGCATGCATGCCACCGAGTTGGCGCTCAAGCTTGTCTGTAGTCGGTATAAAAGAGCCTAGATGTAAGAGATGGGGCAGCTGCTCGACCGGGATCACGTGGTTTGTGGGTTGCGTTTGCAAAACGAGATGCAGCATGCAAGGAGTCAAAACACAAAAGCATTCACCTTCTGCAAATGTGTCCGCCTCTCCGCCCAGTTTCCTCGCCACATTGGCCTCGCGACAATCAAATGCAGGCATACTTTCTGCTCCCTCTCTTAAATCTAGGATCTCTCCGTCACCTCCGCCAATACATTGTCGCTAGCGCTCCGAACGCCCCTATTGGCATGCCACGACGGCTTTTCCGCGTACAATGCGTTAAAGTCACTTCCCAGATAAGCAGCGGGGAGCAGACGACGTTGCAGAGACTGCCGCCAATAGCCTTTTCAGCATCTTCTGCAGCCCGTTTTCGGTGGCTTCTTGGCCGCGGCAGCAAAGTGCGGAGGCCCGAGACTCGGTAAACTTTCCGAAATTTTGTTCTTTCCTTAAATTATCGCAAAATTTCTCTTCACTAAATCCGCAGGACCCACTCCAGTTTCCTTCGCTAGAAACAGGCACAAATGCATTGAAAAAGTGCAAATGGGAAATTGTGATTGCTTCGCTGCAGCCGCTATTTCATTATAACCGACTTCGTTAGAACCGGTCTCGACAGGTCCAAAGTTTGGGCGGCACTTCCGATGGTCCCTCTTCTCGACAGGTCTGCGGGGTATTACAAAAGGGTAAACGGATTGACAACTTTCTACGTGTCCGACGGATTTTCGGAGTAACCAACCGGTCGACCCCCACGTCGGCGGCGCGCATCCGGCTAAAATCTTTGAGCGGCAGGAAAAGGAGCTTGCGGGGCACTCACGGCGTCGTCCGGGGCGGGGGCGTCGGCGGGCACGGGGTGGCCGAGCCAGAGGGCGGCCCTCCCGTCGCCCAGGGCCGGGAAGAGGCGCAGGGGCTCCCCTGGCGGGGCGGCCGCCCCCAGCGGGTGCAGGAAGCCCAAGAGCCGGGCCACGTGCTCCCCCGCCGGCTCCTCCTGGTACTCCGAGGACAGCACCAACGGCTGGCCCGTGTCATTCACGTACAGCACCTGCAAGCACCGCCTTCAGGACCCCTCGGGCGCAATCCCCGAAACCGGACGCCCTCAACGAGCTCGCCTCGCGGGACGGGACTTCCGGCTCGGAGCCTCGCGAGAACCCGGCAAACCGTGGCCGCATCCGGGATCGTCGGCGTCATAATGATTCCCGTCGGACGGAGGTAAACGCAGACAAAAAGGAGCGTCTGTCGGAAAAAACACCTGAACAACTTCGGCCATCGTCGGGAATCGAGAGCCTAGAAATGCAAACGTCCCGAGCAGGACCGGGTATTACTGCAGCGGGTGGAGCGAATGTTCGCGAGCCATTTAGATTTACTATGCTTCATTCTTCTGCTTCCTTCGTACCGCAATAGTCCACGTGCTCCCACGAATTCCACCTCACTATGCCGCTTCCCCGTAAAATTAATAAACAACATAAATTAACTGCTCGTTAATTTATGAGCCGGTCGTGCCATTTCCGGGGAGCACGGGGTTTTGACGGGCCACTGCCAATCTCTCTCCCACCCCTCCACGGCGAGGTGTCGTCGGCGCATCCGAGACGGCACCCTATTTCTCCAGCCACGAGCGTCAAACCGTTTCTGCCGCAAACAATCAAATCCCCCGAAACACGTCGCAACGACCGCCTCAAACAGCATTTGATGAGAGTCTCCGACGGACTACGAATGTATACAATGAAAACTGTGCTCCTCCGGAACTCCCTGAGGCGAGGCCCACCTTGCCTCGAAATAACGAAGACGTCCAACGCACGATCGAAGACCGACGCGCAACCTCGGTTTGCTGCAGGGTAGAGGAACCTCGCCGCCCACCTCCCCGAGCCACCGGGGAACCCGTGCCGGAGCCGGTCGCGAAAGCCGGAGGGGCCGCGGGAAAGGAAGAGGCCCGGATCACCTGGTCCGGCTGGGACAGGTTGGCGGGGCTGAGGTGGTGCAGGAGCAGCAGGCCAGGCCGGAAGTCGAGGGTGCGGCACTCAGCCAGGGAGCTCACGATGTGGCCGTGGGGGCCCCAGAAGCCCCCCTGCTCCGGGGAGAAGCCCCCTCCAGCGGGGGCCGGCACACCGCCGGGGGCTCTGCGAGGGACAGCCCTTCAGTTCACCGGTCGCAGACGCCACTCGCCCGCCCACCCATTCCCATCCTTCACTGCGTCGGAACGCATTTCCCCGAGAATCGGCGTAGCAACGGCACCGATTTCAGCATCATTGTTTTCAAAAGCCAATGCGCACATGTTATCGCGTCTGCATATGCGCTCTCCCTCCTGCCGTTGCAACTGCGGGGATGTGAAATGACGGGAAGGAGCAGCTACGCACGAGGCATCTCCTGCGATTGGCGCCATTCGTGAACACGTCACGCATGTATGATACAACTCGTGTTCCAGCTTTCCAACGAATGGGGAAAAAATGCACGATCAAAGAAGGCATGGCGACAGAAAAGGTCACCGCACGGGAGTAGACGAAGCGAGAGGAAACTCTCGTGCCACAGGATCGTTGTTCCACACGTGCGCCCCAACACTCGGACTCGCAAGAGGACGGCAGAACCAAAAGTAAACGGGCGACGTTTCCGTTCATTTTTGGTGGCGACGGAGGCACCGCAGTTGAAGGCTGGCACACGTGCATCCGCACGTGCACTCCAGCAATGCCGCGGCCCCTCGAAGAAATAACTCTTGTCGGCTCTCCCCGGACAGCGTGACGTCTTGCACGCTAGCGGCCACAGAAATTGCCGTACAGTAATCCACAGCGACGAAAGTCTTCTTTCAAAAACTACGGCGTTTCGAGAACAGACACCAGTAAATTTCGGTAACCGGATAGTATGTGCCTCATAAAACCAATTGTTTGCACGAACGAGTAGAAATACCCGAGCGCACGTAATCGCCGGTTGCCTCCTTAAAGGATGCTGAACCGAAATCTGGATTCTACAAACCACGGCGGCAAAAGCGTGCAACGGGATGCTACAAACACCAAAACATCACTCATGCAGCAATATCTCGAACGGATGGCCGTATTTTTCAAAAAAAAAAGGAGGCGCAACTGACAGATATGTCTACGTCTTGTTTCTCCAAGAAGAGTCGAGAAGGAGAGGGAACGGCCTCGCGTCTTCTCCGCCTCGCCGCCTTGAGGGCGCGAAGCCAGAGAGGAGGAAACGAGATATGTTGACGTCACGCGCCCAGAGATGTGATTGGCCTAAGCCATTTTGGCGCACGTTTCGGAGCGACTAAAACAGTGTTTTGGAGCAGCAAATGTGGCCTTTGGAGCAACCAAAACAGTGTTTTGGAGCAGCAAAAGCGGCTTTTGGAGCAGCCAAGACAGTGTTTCGGAGCAGTAAAAGTGGATTTTGGAGCAGATATTCTTAGGAAAATAAAAATACTTGTTTTAAGTGCTGTACAAACGAAGGGCACTTTGTGTTGTGTTGTGTTCTGATGTGACGTGTTGTGACGGAACTCGCTGCTTCTGTTTTTACCACTCAGACATCCCACAAGTGTACAGTGCTGTAGGCATTGCCAAGCAATTTCGAAAAACCGCTTGCCACTGTTTTATTGGTTCCCGACGCGCTAGATTTTCGTCAAAAGTAAGCAAACGTAAAACAATAAAATGCAAGCGTTCCGGCTGGTGCCTCAGTCATGCAATCATGTTTGCATGGAGGTGAGGCCAACTTCGGCAGGCTTGCTGTTGGGCATGCTTCATGCGCAAGCGCAGACAACGGCTGTCCGATCGAAACCGAAACCATGCCCCTCAGCTCCGTCGCTAACTTATCCCCAAAATTGTACACAAAAAGTAACTTTCGAGCATGCGACAAAAACAGTCCAGTGGTGCGTGCTTGCCAGGCCGGCAAACAAGGTACAAGTTAAACACACAAAAAATAAAGAACCTCAGTGCATCGAAGCAAGACATTGCGAGCCAGCATCAAAACGTTCTTGGAGCACTTTGTTCAACAACTAAACTCGAGACAAACAAGCATGCTGTGCGGGTTCAGCGTGCAGACATTGCCTTCTTTGCTTTAGCTCACTTCTCTTCACCAACTTTCTTTCACGGCAGATTTTTCATGTACCGAGGTCCCTTCGAAAGAAGGCCCACCGAGAGGAATCTAGATAATCAATACTTTGACAGAGCAGTCTTTGAATTGAAGATGGATTTTTGTAGTAAAGGATGATTTAAACAAGAACAGGAATGTTGATCAACATGCGGTGGTACTTAGTTTCATTTTAGAAAGTACCACATCTGCAGTGATGAGGGGATGGCAACATTCGACGTCGCGCGACCACGGTGACTGAAAGGCAGTGACCAAATATAGTTTTCTGACAGCCATTGCTTCAGCTCACAAAGTAACTCCTGCCGCGCAAAAACATAGTTTTGTTTCACAGCATGACGGCATGGCTGGTACCCGGCACGCTAGCGTCGGAGCGTCTGCAGACATCCGCGTCTATCGCTGAAAATATAAAAAAAAGAGACGAGAGACGAGACCCACAAGACGAGCACGAAACGCGAGACGCCGGGAAAACCATGCAAGACCGGGTGGACAATTGATGCACGGTACTTTGTGTCAGGCGGCCGCTTGCGCCACATAACACACGCCTGCTCAATTACCGTACTCAGTTTAGTTTCGGTTTTGAAAGGCGACCTAGATTGGTCCTTTGGCACAGGCATGGCGCAGATTAGCCATATTTTGGCGAATTGTAGCAGGATGTAGCAGGGTTAGCCCCTTGGCAAAGTTTGGCGCAATTGGCGCAGCAATCACATCACTGCGCGCCTCGTCAGACTCGTTCAATGTCGACCTCCTTTTCCAACGGCCGTCCCTTCGAGATATCGCCTTACGAGTAGTGTGGTAGGGATTGCAGCGTCCCACCTACAGCTCCTGCATTCTTTTCTGAAATCCAAATTTCGGTTCACCATCCCTTCAAGTGCGGTCCCAACGCAAAAGCAACATCCTCGAGGGAATTTTAGCCGGGCACCCGTTTTCGCGGGACCCCAGTCGCGCAACTTGCATTTCGAGGGAGGCAAACGTCTCGGTAGGGTAAAGAGTGTCCGAGCATCCGGGAGGCCACCCAGGCCCCACTCACCCGCGATGGGGTGGCAGACGGCGGCCTGGACGCACCAGCCGCAGGTGGGCCCCCCGGCTGGGCCCCCCACACCATGCAGGCCTGGCAGTCCCCTAGGGTCGGACACAGGCCTGGGCAGCTGCCCTGGCTGGGCTGGCCAGAGCGGCAGTCCTGCAAACGGGCAACAGGGGCTTGGGCAACGCCTCCCTCCCTCTCCGCAACCCCCCGTCGAGCTCGCACACGCAGCCACCGCAGTGTCAAACGCGTAAAGCCCGACCGAAGCCCCACGGAAAAAGTCAAGGCGGCGCGTTTGCGCAGTGGCCTACACCAATCCGCTCGTCGAGCTCGTCTACCGAGTGCACATCGTCTCGCATTTACCGAGACGCTAATACCTCCTCGATCGACGTAGCAAAACCGTCGCGAGTATGCGCCTCGGGAAGCGTCGACGAGCGCACGTTTTCGTGGCTGGACGGGCGTAGGCCTAGCATCCTACGTCGCACGACTCACTCCACCTGGCTCTATTTGTTCGGCCGAGCGCGTCGATGACCGATAAAAATGGCCCGTAACAGCGGCCTTGCTGCTCCGTGACTTGGGCAAACACTGCGACTGCAACCGTGGTTTCGGTACTCGGAACATACCTAGGGACGAGAATGTGCGAGCCATTTGGCACCGGGTTTGTTCGGGTATGTTTCCACCGTTTCGCTCCGGAACTCTTAACTCAAGTTTAGAGCAATGCACCCGGCTTATGAAGATTGCAACGACAAACATCAACGGGGTAGAATCGGCCCCAGATTACGCGGCTCCTCGTTCTTGCTGCAAGTTGTTGGGGCGAACGTCACTCATTTTTCTCTCATTTTTTTCGCGACTGCCGCCGCGTGGGTAGGAAATCTTATGCCAGTTTTGTAGCTTATAAACGTCGGGGATTCAATTCGAGCAGCACTTGCGCAAAGTACAATGCTCGTCGCACCTAAAGCCCCTATATACTGAAGGTAGCGCAAACCATTGTCTGAAATAAAGAAGAGAAATTTCTCCTTTCCCTCTCAAAAGTTCTCTTTCCCCTCGCTTCACTTGGATCGGGCGCAACACGTGGCCGTTCCCTTCCCATGATCTCACGCGATTCGGTGGTCTGCTAGAAACCAACGCCGTCCCTGGGCAAGGCGTAGCGGTGGCTCCGTTGCTTACGGGCCAGCTGTAGGTTCTTTATTTTTTACCGCGACCTCAGCGCAAACGCAATGCCATCTCGCTGCGCTGTGGATTGCACAAACAACGTTGCGAAAGGGAAGAATCTTTTTACCGTCCCGACGGGAAAACAAATTCTTTAGCGACAAGACAATGGCTCTACCGGATCGGTCGGAAAAGTTTCGACTGCCTCCGAGAGAGACTTTGCGTGGCAAGTCATTGTAAAACTCTGAATCGTATTACCCGTCTCTTTCGGTCTCGCCCACGAAGGTCGCCTAGTACGATCGTGAGACGAGACAAACACGGAAATAAATTACCGGCACGAAGAACTTTGACACACCTTTTCGTGCGTATTTGATAGTAGAAACTAACTCGCTCGCTCTTAGCTCGCTCTGCATCGAGTCGGCAGAGTTGAGAACGATATGCGAGAGACTGGGGTCCACTAAAATTAAAGAGGGTTGTCGCATTACCACGAGCATTATGCATCGGTGAAAGGAGTCACCAACGATCGAGCGGCTCATGCATTTTTTGCGCAACATATTTCCGCAATTGGTGCTTCACGAATGGCAACTAAATATATGCGACGCTGTATTTATTTTTCGAGAACACTTAAGGCGAGACGCTGGTCTTAAAATGGTAAAAAAACGCGAAATTTGGGGTTTTTCAAAAATCACATTTTTGGATAGAATATAGTCTGAAGTACCTGCCTGCAAAGTTTCAATGTCCTATTCGACGTCTAAGTATAAAGAAAACGATAATTACGATGCCTCCGCGACGCTCAAATCGCGAATCCAACGCAAAAAAATAGTCAAACGCGCGCCCCGTCGCTTCACGACCGATCGTCGGATCGCGGCCATCTTGCTCTTGTTGGAGAGCTGGTTCTCTTCCCTACTTCCTCATCCCACTCACTATCGCGACAACCTTGGAGAGCGTCCGCATTCCGCGGGTTTTCACGCCCAAAATAACGATTGTTCATTGGCCCGCGCGCGTACGTCACGGGTACGTCGTGCCGCGCCCGCCTGTCATAGGCCAAGACGCGCCCCTTTCCACTTTTGCTCCTTTCCTCCTCTCGGCGCGCGCGCCTCCGGCAGCGCAAGGGGAGCGTGGAGAAGCGTCGTCTGCTTCGTCTTGGTCCGTCTGCTTTGTTCGTTCCGCGGCTCAGTGCACGTTGTTTCGAAATTCGTTTACGTTCGCGCGTGCGCGTCGGACATCGTTGGTTTTTCTCGCTACGAAGTTGCGGGAGTTTTATTTCGAGCGATCGAAATGCCGGGGGCTCTCGATTGAAAGAGAGCACGCGGCGGACATTCGGAAGGAAGACGCGACGTGCGTGGAACAAGCAGAAGACATCACCTGCAAGTGCGCCGCTACGATCTGCGCCACTGCCGAACGCATCGGATCTGCCGGGAGCATCGGCTAGCCTTCCCGTTGACGATGCTGCGGCCTCAAGCTCTGGTAGGGATGGCTCAAGTTTTGCCGGAACCACGTCGCGTCGACTCTACGTACTACTCTACGGCCGAGCAAGCGCAGCGCGCTGAGCGATCGGAGCAATGCAAGCACATTTTATCGGGGAAGTCGGCGACCCAGCGGAAGTTCGATCTGCTTGAGGTCAACGGATCATGCCAGACAAGCGATGCCGGGACCCAGTTTGTCATCGTCGACATGAAAGTCCTCAACGACCTCTTCGCGCACGCGAGGTGTGGAAGCTGCGGTGCGGGATCCCTCACGCTCAGCAAGGCCGCGGACAAGGAGTACGGCTTGGCCGTCAAGCTTGTGCTCGTCTGCAGCACTTGCGACTTCCAGAAGAAGCAGTTTTCCTCTCCCAGAGTTGCTGGAACAGCAAAGATCACTCCCTTTGAAATCAACATGAGGGCCATGAAGGGGATTCAATCCATTGGCAAAGGAGTGACAGCCCTGGCAGACTTCTGTGCCTGCATGAACATTTCTCATCGGGGCCTGCACCACAAGACGTACCAGGGACACCTGAAAACGTTCGTGCGGGCATGTGAGAATGCAGCAACCGACAGTGAAGCCGCCAGTGTTGCTGTGGTCAAGGAGCTCTACACAGGCTTCATGAACCCCATTGGCAACATCGATGTCATCTTCGACGGATCATGGATGACCCGAGGACGCAGCTCCCACATTGGTGTAGGCTGCATTGTGGAGCTGTACTCTGGCCTCGTCATTGACCATGTTGTATACTCCAACTTCTGCCTTGGATGCGCCTTGGGACCGGAGCCCGAGGACGATGGCTACAGCGACTGGTACGCAACCCACGACTGCCAGAGGAACATTGAGTGCAATGCTGGCCGTATGGAGGTGGAGGCTGCGCTCACAATGTTCCAGAGGTCTCTGACCAAGCATGGTCTCCGCTACACCACCGTCCTTTCGGATGGAGACAGCCGGACATTCCATGCCTTGTGTGAAGCGAAGGTTTACGGCTTCATCAAGATAGAGAAGAAGGACTGCGTGAACCACGTCCACAAGCGGATGGGAGCTGCCTTGCGCAACGTCGTTGAGAAGAAGGCACAAGGCGAGTCACTTGTTGGGAGAAGAAAGCTGACGCAGGAAAAGATCAACAAGATCACCAACTACTATGGCTATGCTCTCAGGAGCAACAGCCATGATGTTCCAGGGATGAAGAGGGCAGTGGAAGCCACACTCCTGCACATGACCTCCACAGACAGCGCCCCAGACCACAGCAAGTGCCCCGACGGAGCTGAGTCCTGGTGCAAGTTCAACAAGGCCTTGGCAAACAGTGAACCTCCGCCGCCGCACAAGAATCCTCTTCCGGATTGTGTACGGGCTGCACTTGAGCCAGTGTTTGAAAGGCTCAGCAATGAAGACCTGTTGGCACGGTGTAGTGAGGGAAAGACGCAGAATGCCAGTGAGAGCCTGCATTCGGTGATCTGGACGCAGACCTCAAAGAATGCGAATGCCTCCCTGGACAGCGTGAAGAGGGCTGCGGCTGAAGCTGTTGCTATCTACAACCAGGGAAGGAGGGCGACCAACGAGTCCATTGCCGCAGGCCTAGGCTACGCCACCGGTGACTGCCTTGTCCGCCGAAGCATCGAAAAGGACAGTCTCCGTTTACGAAAAGCAAACGCGGTGCACCAGAGCAGCAGCACCATGAAGGAAAGGTTCTCCAAGCGACACCAGGCAGGAGCATCTCGAGATTACAGCCCCGGACAGCTGTAATGGCTTTTTCCAGTGCCATGTGGAACAAAGGCCCTTTTCAGGGCCAAACAAATTTGCATTTGGAGCGTGAAACTCTTGCTCGCCCCTCCCGTTGTCCAAAGTTGTCGGCTCATCACTTTAGAAGCAACTTTTTGCTTATATCAGTAATTCTTTACAATTTTTGCAATGTTCTTGAAAACAAATTATTGCAATTTTTAAATTCATTTGTTCAGAATGCACTACATTACATCTTGATAACTATTATTGCATAAGGGTTTTCACATAATTTACTGTAGTCAGCGTCAAAACAGGAAAATGTGATTTGATCAACATTTCACTCATTCTTTACTTTTTTCATATATTTTTTTCTAAGGTTCCCATGAACGGATTACATCATTTTTTATGTCAAGTTGTTCATGAAGACTTACACTACACCTTGGTGGCAATTATTATTTATCATTCTTCACACAATTTTCTATGTTCAATGTCAAAACTTTAACTTTGATTTTCTCATCTTCGCGTTTTTTGTCAACATGCGTAGCCTTACGGGGGTTTTCATAAGGTTTTTATCGTAGCATTTTGAAAATTTTTATACCGTTTTATTCAGAAAGGACTGGACTACGGAGTAATGCTATTTTTTTACAATTTATAATGACAATAAAATTTTATGATAAATAATGTGACCTCATTAGTGTCATAATTGTCATAATTAGCACATTTTTATATAATAATGTAATTTTCTGAAAATATAAATAGCTTTATAATGCATGGCAGACCTTTAGCTATGCATCTACATCAACAAAAAAATATTTTTGTTCGAAATGGCTTTAACGATCTGTAAGAAATTACCAAATTAGGCAACGCTATTTTTTATAACTTGAAAACTAATTGAGATATTTTAAAACTGATTTCATATTTGAAAGGAGGAAGAAGAAACACATATACACAGTGATTTTCACTAGAATAGCTGCAAAAATAAAATAGTCCATTTTAGAACCAGTGTCTCGCCTTAAAGGGACACTGGCAGGGTGTTTATGCTCGCTGAGGTTTTTAGTTGTACATGACATATGAAAGCCCAACTACCCAGAACACAATTTGCGACTCGAAATTCGGCTTCTTTCCGCCCGAAAACTGCCAATCAAGAACTGGCCGGTTCGAGTCTCGCTCACTCTCTTTTCCGTGGTCACGGGCCGTTTTCTAAGGTTTCGACGCGACCACCAAATTTAATCAAAGTCGTTGGTCACTGAAGGCACACACTCAATATTAAAAATAGAAAAAAATATGAAACCCATTTTTTGTGGCTTCTAAAAAGCTGCAAATACGTTGATCGAAAAAAAAAAGAGTTCCACAGAGAATCGAAAGCATTCTGTGCGTGCGTCGCTTCGCGTATCGTGGGACTCGTGGGGACGACGATAGCAGCGGACGACAGGCGTGAAACCTTTACTTCAGAACTGTCGTTCGCGGTACCGGCGAATTCTGCCTGCCTTTAAAAGATAAATTTGGGACTGATCAAAAGAATTGGTATTCATCCCGTACGACACGCCCGACCACCAAACCGATTTGCACGAAGACGCCGCCGAGCCGTCGCTCCCTTCTCGTGGCTGAAGACATCGCTCGCGCAAACTTCAAGCACGACGTGTCTACTTCGAATTAAATATGCACGCGCAAGATTTCTTTACTAGGTGCGAATGTCGCCAATCCGTGGTGCTTCCCGACTTCGACCGGGGAGTGCTTTTGCTGGAGGAAAATCGGCAGCAAACTTTCCAACTTACAGTTTACCGGCTGAATTATTACTAAGGAAAGAGATCTCCCCAATCGCTCAATGGGAAAGACGTCCGCTTCACACGCGGCAGGGCTGGGTTCAATCCCCAATGAAAGCGTCCTTTTTTTTTTTCTTTTTGAAACATTTTTTGGTGTTTACATTTATTTTTTTAACAATTATCACTGAAGAAACAAAACAAAAAAAAATAACAAACAAATGTTGTGGACGAAACGTCGCTGAATTAAATGGTATGGGATTTCCTTTCGACACCTGCAAACTCAATGTAATCACTTTCCACAAAATGCAAGGAGCATATAAATCAGGTAGCGTCCGCTTTCCGAGGTGCCCGTAAATGTTCTACAGGAATTGTAGCCAGCCACTGGTCCCGATCCCCTTGATCTTTCGGAAACTCTGTCGCACAATGCCACTTCTTTTCGGATGCAGGACATGTGAGCCAGCTCTTCACGCAACATCTTGGGCGTATTCTTTTCGGAGCCGATCATGGAAATTCACCACGGACACTCACTACTCATCTCCAACTCCTCAATGTATAAAACAACTCATCTTAGAGTACAGGACAGCGAGCGGAACAAACATAACTGCAAAAGAATCGCAAGGAAAAGGAAGGAAGAAAAACTTGTTCCCGCTACGCCACATTTCGTCTGCTACGCAGAGGAGAAAGAAAAAGAAAGCGCACGGTCGGGTGTAGCCACGTGACTTCCGCCACTCACTCTCTCTTCTCCACTTCTCCGACCTCCGTGCGCGGGTTTCAGTTTCGGTTTCGGGCAGTTGCGTCTTTTGGCTTTATTAAAAAAAATATGCTACTCTGTTGCAAAATATTAATTGGGTAGTCCTCCGACACAATAATAAAGCGCCTAACAAAAAATGAAAAAAAAAATTTTTGGGGGGTGTCAGTGTCCTTTTAACAAACGATCAGTTTGAGCCAGTGATCTTGGCAAAGACTGGCCTCAAGAAACTCGAGCCATATGCAGCTTCTTCCATTTTTTACAAAGACCTTTTTCGAAGGAGAGGAAGCCCCTAAAACAGGACAAAGAAAACCTCTCGTGGTAAGACATCTCCGATCTATGATGAGCCCTTGCGTCGCATTTATGTTATTAAAGCTCCGCGCATAGGCCTTAGAGCATAGTATACATAGCTTGGGTTGCTGCGAATAAGACATACTCGAAATTTCTTTCCTACAAATCATGCTAGTTGAGCGACCTGGTTTTACTTTAGTTCATCGAAAAAATTTTTAGCTCAACACGTCACGTATTGCTGTTTTAGTATAGATTTGTGCGATTGAAAGAAGGTTGTTTCAGATCCTCAGCCTCAGCAAAACAGTATGATCTGTGGTGACTTCCTGGAAAAAAGGATTGTTTTGCTGTGCTTGAGTTTTTTTGTTGTTGTTTTTTTTGTGTAAAAGGGGGTATATGGTGAGAAATGTGCAGTAGCTATTTTTTTACGGATGTCTTCGTAATTGAACGGGAGTGTTTATTGAAAAGGCGACTAGTCTAGATGGTTACAATAAATATTTTCTTGTCTTCATCTTCGTACATGATTTGCCTCGTGTGATTAATAAAACATCATTTATTGACAATAAAAAATGCTATCTTTTGAAGGCTTTGCTGAAGGATCTCTCTGTCCTCATTCATAACTCACGCAGTAAGGTACACCCGTGGTGTGCGGCAAAGCTTATAAGCTTTGGAAGTCAACTCAAGGGTGCGCCTTTGCGCGTGAGAACGTCTACAACAATAAGTCGTAACACAGTGAGGGTGAAAGAGGGCCTCGCAAATAAATGGGTTAAATGAGGAACGCGCTAGCAAGGAAACCGAGCACGCGCTATTTTTTATGTTTTTAACTGACGGGACACAAATTAGTGTTCTTGATGGAAAGTTAAATGCACGAGGCGCAAATAGCAGACGTCGCATATTTCTACGTGCGCATGTGCACAGTTGCAGGTTGTATTCGACGTTTATCAAATGTGTACGAAGTAAGCCAAGCTACTGGTTTGGCAAAACAATTGGTTATGCTGAAAACTAAAGAAAAGTCCCGGTTTTGCACGCTTAGCGGTGTCTTTTATTTGCCTGCATGATACTGCAAATGCACATCGTTCAAGATACTAGAAAGTTTTAGTAGAGCGTACGTTAAAGATTCGGAGCCTTGCGGGTGTGTGCTCAATCTATGCTCAAAGCAAAGGCACGAGCTCCTGCTAGCAACGCAGTCCTTGCATACAAAACACTATTTACAGGCAGAGAGAGCTGCATTCTGTCGTGTGCCTGCTCTCAGCACTTGCTGCAAGAAACGGGTAAACGAAATATATTTTTGTGGTGCATGTCAAGGTCCCAAAATACTCGAGACTACATTGGCATTTTTTTCAGTCGTCCGCCGTCTTCATACGATTCTCTGCTCGCGTTATTATATTTGCCGATCGAGAAGACTTCCCGCGCTTTATATGGTCAAAACTCGATTTCACTATATCGAAGGGAGCCGCGAATTACTTCAATAAATCGAGAACTTCGTAAAATCGGGAAGTCATTTTTCGGACATTTCACTCGGTAATTACAAAGTCTTAGCGCAGCGGCATCGTGAGAACTAGCACGGTATTGATTTTGCCTGCCCCTGCACTGAAATTTTTAAAAGATGCACGGAAAAGTTTGCGAAGGGGTCTCACGCTGCTTGTGCGCGCTAAAAGGAAAACAAGACAACCTCGGAAGTCAAGGGAGTTATTTTTTTAGCAAAGAAGCTCATTAGCTTCGCTTGCAGAGTAGACGTACAGACTTTTCGTAGCTCGCGAGCGCATTGGACGCGTCCTCCATTCCCAAACCGCCTCAGCAGGAGGACTCCAGCAAACCGCTTGAACTTTTTCCTACAATGCCGTAGCATTCTCGAAACCGCGACAGCCAGCCGCAGCTTGCCTCGAAATCATCGTATCCGAGCAAACATGCCAAAGCGCGCGCTTTCTGCTGCACCACGTCACCGGTGAGTGACGTTTTTGCTCGCATATCTATAAACAGGGTGAAAAGCGCTTCTTCCAATTTTTCTTGCGGGGTGGTCTCGAGGTTTTTCTTCTTGGACGGATGCTTGGAAGAAGTGGCACTCAACGTTGCGGCGGTTGTGGAAGTAATGAAGCGTCCTTCGATTTCAAGATTGTCGAAAGCGTGCTGGCTGGGATGCCGCGCTTTGCGGCAACTTCCCATTTCTTCCGTCCGCTCGTGACAGCACGAATGCTATCTCAGCAACACAGGACGTAGTGGAACAGATATCGTATGCAGAGAGAACCAATCACAAGGAGAGACAAGCAACGAAAAAAAGCGAGTCCTAACCAAGAGCAAAGACGGCAGAGAGACGGAGACGATCAGTGCCATCTGTCGCACGCGACACGAAGCAACCGCTGCTGCTAACGCCATCTAGTGTAGGTAAGCCGGTTCAACGGCATACGGAGAATTCACGCTCCACGCAGTTTCACTTTGCGGGTACCTCCAGCACCTCGATTCTACCGCTGGCACACACAACGGCAAGCTTCCATCCATTCTGGGCGAAAGAAATGTTGAATAACCTTCTTTGTGTACATTTTTGTCGGAAATAGTTTGTTCAATTGGGTTTGAGGGTCAATATACTTCGTTATTTAGTTAATATGCGCATTAAAGGACACATGCAAAGAAAAAAACATTTTTTTAAACAGCCTCGATGTAGAAAGTATGTTATAAAACGAATTTACAAAGAAGAAAGAAAAGCTTTTTTAGAGCTATATTCCAGGCGCAAAACGACTTGTAGTTGGCGCCCGTGGGAGCCGTCGCCGGTCACGTGGTAGACCTGTGCGTCGCCGCCGCCGCACGCTGAGCGTTGTGCGCCGCCGCTTTAACGCGTCTCTCCACGCCGCCACCGCCGTCGCCGCGCAAGATCGTGTGCTCCGGGGCGCCGCCGCGCACAGGTCTACCACGTCTGCTTGCACTTTTCCAAAAGTGTCCTTTGGGCTCTAAAGTTACTTATCAATCTTTGTTTTTTGTTGCACTTCAAAGGAAGATGAATAAGTAAGTTTTCAAGACCATAGGAAGCTTCCGAAAGAGCGCAAGTACCACGTGACAAATAGGGGCCAGTCACGTGATAAATATGGGTTACTTTTCTGTGGCGCCCGTGGGCGCCAACTACAAATTCGTATAGCGCCGTAAATGTACCTCAAAATTTTTTATTTTTCGTTGTAAATTCGTTTTGTGATTTCCTTTTCCAAACCCGGCTGTTTAAAAAAAATGTTTTTTTCCTTTGCATGTGTCCTTTAAGCCCTATGGAAATCTTCGGGGAAACACGGTTTGTTCATTAGCAAGAAATTCGTGAGATCTGGGTTCGTTAAATCGAGTTTTGACTTATCTCCAATAACGGTGCACAAACGCTGATTTCTTCACATTAAAAAACAAAACTATCTTCATATTTACAAAAAAAAATTGTCTTTAGTTCCCCGTATGCAATAGCAAGCAAGTACGGTCTGGGCACGCAGGCACGCGCCTATGCGCGCCTTGTGACCTTGTTTAGACATGGCGGAAGGGGCGTGGTGCGGAAGGAGGGCAACGAGGATTGCCCTCCATGGAAAGAAGAATATAGTAGAAGAGGAATTAAGCTATCTTTCAGTATATAGGGACGAACCTCAGTCGCGCAGCCCCTTTAATAAAAATAAGCCATTCCCGGTTTTAAAATAAAAACACCGTCGGCTTTGCATTACTAGAAGTTTAGGAGGTCAAACCTTACGCCGGGGGAAAAATAAAACAAAAACTTTCAGCCTTTTCACTGTAGTGAAGAGGGAAGACCGGCGAAGCTGTACTATAATGGGAATGAAGTAATGGCAGGCCATAAGTCGGCAAGACAGAGTGGAAAGGCTGGAAAGGTTGCCGCCATCTAAGAGCGATGGCGGCAACCAGACAACCAGCAAGCTGGTTGTCTGGTTGCCACTATCGCTCATAGATGGTGGTAGCTGTCCAGAGTTCTGCGTCATCGGGTCATTTTGGGACGGACACGATCCTGGGGAAACTAGCCCTTAAAGGGGCCCTGCAAGGACTTTTTTACTGGTTTCTAATTTGCACCGAACCTGAGCGCACTGAACGTAGTAACTTAATGAAACTTTTCTTTTCTCGAAATTCGCTTTATTTTAAAAGTTATAGGCAAATTAAGATTACAAAAACAAGCAAAAAATAACCTCCCTCATGACGTCCTTGGTTGCTTGAGTGGCCGTGAACTAGAGGAGGGGTAGTGGGCTCATCGCGGCGCTCACGGCTGCCGCACTTCGTGTCGACGGCGCGAGAGGGCGTCACTAAAGCATGTTTTGGATAGGTTGTATGCAGCGTGCAGCCGGAGCGGCTCTCATTGCATTTGCTGCGCGATTAAACACTAATTCGGCATGACACTTCATTGGCCACAAACGACAGCAAACACGGGGTAAAAATCAGTTCAGAATGGGAGCCCTTCGCGCTGCCATACCTCGAAACGGCCAAACCCCAAGACGAAGCTTCTCGCCGAAGCGCCTTGGAACGCTTAGAGCCGGTCGGATAATCCTGTCCATACGACCGCAGCGCCGCCGCGTACATCCGGGACCTTTCCGTGTCGGCGCCTGATCACACTACTCCTTTCTAGTATGCGCCGCCTTTTCCACCGCTTGGTGGCGGGTATGTCGACGGGTCATTTCTTGTTTCTGTACTTTATAAACTGCATTTGTTTCTTTTCTGATCTAAAATACTGAACAAAAACTACTTTTATAAATAATTGAAACGGTTCGCGCCCCTTATATTTTGTATTTCGACTAAAAAGAAGCTTTTAGCGGCTCCGACCAGTAATAAGCCCAGGACCAAATACGTCACAATTTGCGCGCTTTCGGTACCGCGGGTCGCCCTCATCGGGGGAGGAGGTTTCCGCGTCGTCCGGTTAAAACATGACGCACTGATATTTAGATACTCTCTCCGTGCCCCCTGGCTTACCCGAACGTCAAGAGAGATGGAAACCGCAAAAAAGGTAGACGCTTAAATATGATTGCACGACCCCTTTAACAGCTCCGCCGTAAAATGGGGATGCCATTGCAACGCGGGCCAGACGTATCATTCTCTCGAAGATCCGTTTCTTTCGCTAAACGTTTCATCAATTCCCATCCCTACACAAACTGTGGAGCAAGAAAAAATCGAAATCTAGCGGGATCCCCGATCTGGGAAGAGGCAGACAAGGTGGGCGGAGAGAGGAGAGGTGCCTGCCTTTTTCTTGCGGCGGTCGAGGCAGACTCCGGATCCCCGCACCAGGCACAGGCGGGGTTCGACTTGCAGGCCACGTCCGACCGGTGCCTGCACGTGAAGAAGGGGCTCCGCACCAGACAACTCCCGGGCACTCCCACTACTCCGTCCCCGCCGTCGCGCGTCTCTCTTTTTTGAGTTTCGGGAAACCGTACGAGGTCGTGCGTACAATAAATTACGCACCTGTTGAATGACCCTCTTCCGGCGCGATAAACAGACGTCTGATTGACTCAAATGTTTTCCGCTTTTCTCGTTTCTTTTTCGTTTTTCTCTTGCGCTTTAGTTTTCTTTATGGCGGTTGCTCGGGCCGTTTTCATTTCTTCGATAAACATTCGCTGGTCAGTCTTGACCCCTCTACTTCTTCCACTTACCAAACTATACAGGTTAGAAAGAATTGCTGGGTCATGCATCCAACTGGATTACGCGCGCTTTCGTTTACCGCAATAGTGGCGTAACAAAATACGAGCGATTAATTAAGAACTTTTATTTATTACCATTTTGTATGTCGGGCCCACGCGTTTAAAGGGGGGCACGAAAATAAAAGGAAACCAACGTTGTTCTCCGTTAGCGTCTTCTCTTCTTTCCTTTCCCTTTAATACCCTCGCAGTAGCGAACCAGCTACGCTCTGTCTCGCCACAAGTGCGGGGGTAGCAGAAACCACAAGAGCGACCTCCGGGCCTTCGACGCCCCTGCCGAGCGTCGCGGATTACTGCGGTACGAGCGTCGTGCGCTCACGCACAAAGCGATACAAACGACTACGGCTCGATCCGGAGTCTCAATTCCACGCGGATGTTCTACCATTGGTGTTCAAAACTGGGTCGTCCGGGCGACTGCCGGATTCGCCACGGCCCCGGGCGGGCGCCGAGGGTACCCACCGGATGCAGGCCCCGAGGCCGAGGTGGGAGTAGGCGTGGGTGACGGTGGTGGGCAGCAGGAAGGCCCACAGGTCCGAGGTCATGCGGCCCCGGTAGCCGCCCAGCACCAGCAGCGTGTGGCCCCGCCGCAGCGCCATCACGTGCGAGTACACCCCGGGGCAGCGTCCGCTCCAGGCCTCCCCTGCACCAGGGGAAGGGTCACCCTCTGGCCCGGTCTCGCGGGCGTCGCCCCCGACCGAGCGTTTGGACGCGCGCCTCGCTCCCGCCGGCAAAACTGTAGCTCGAGGTGGGGGGGCAAGGAAAGAAGCCCGCCCTAGAGCACGGCCTCTGGAGCGGGTGGCGAGAGCGTCTCCGGGGACGCCACACGGTTCGCTTGGACCAGCGGGAGGCGCGTTGCGCATTAAGACGTGGCGAGAACGGAAGGCGAAGTCGTCGCCCCCCCCGGGTTGGAGGAAAAAGGAAACGGGTGGAAATGCCGACGGCGAGGTCACGTTCTGAAGTGTAAGTCTTGTAAAGTGGTCCGTTCTCCTTTCGTTAGACTTCCGTTCTCCACAACAATATTCCGGGTGGAGCAAACGGACTCGATATCCGTGCTGCGGAAAGCCTGCAGAAACAGTCCGTTTAGGAGCAAGTGGCATTTGGTGAAGACACGGGAATGTTTAGGGTTGCTAACGACGACAGTGTGGGTAGGTTCCTCTCGGTGCGCGGCTTTCAAGAGGCGATCGCAGTTGAGTCTCCGGGCTGCCCCCGGCTCCAGTTTCCGAGCAGATCATCGGCAGGCGGGCCGAGTCGCCGCAATCGGATCACATGCATTTTTTGTCTTTGCTCAGAAAATGAAGCCATAAATTCGCAGTTTTCAAGACTCCCCGAATACCCCGACAATTCCCAGGTAACAGACGCCCCCTTAGACTCCATCCCCTCCCAGTTTCTGGAATTACGAACCCCGCGAGACTGCCCAGGCGTCGTTCTTGTTTCTCTTTGGACGAGAACCGGGCGGCTCACCAGGGAGATCTCCGGCGACCAGGTGGAAAGGCACCCACTTGCGGCAGCGCAGGTGGAAGAGGTAGAGGCCGTCATCGAAGCACTTCTCCTCGAGCGAGTGGCGGTGCATGTGGCCGCCAAAGAGCAGCAGGTAGCCGCCCACCAGGGCCGCCCCGTGGAAGGCCCGCTCCGTCGGGGGCCGGCCCCCGCCCTGGGGCGCCCAGCGGAAGCGGGTCCAGGTGCCCGCGTCCACCTGGAAACCCCACAGGGCCCCGCCCAGCTTGCTGAAGCGGGCGTAGTCCACCACCACGCCCCCGTGCACCAGCAGCGTGCGGGACTCGGCGTGAAAGGCCGCCGCGTGCCCCACCGACGGGGTGCCCCGGCCCGGGAAAGGCGCTCCCAGCGCGAGCCCTCCCGGGGTTCACGCGCCACAGGTCGCCCGAGAAAGCCCCGCCCTCGCGCCGGCCCCCGAAGGCGTACAGCCGGTTGCCGTCCCCCGGCGTGAGGGAGTGCAGGGCCAGGGCCGGGGCCCCACCGGGCGGCTCCAGGGTCCAGCGGCGCCGGGCCACGTCGTACAGCCACAGCTCGGCCGACAGGGAGCCATCCGCCAGCTCCCCGCCATGCAGCGCCACCGTGTGCGCGTAGGGGGCCATGGCGTGGCCCCAGCGGGGGCGGGCCGCGGGGACGCGTCCGACAGGTCGTGCCAGCTGCTGTCGTTGAGGTTGAAGACCCGGAAGTCCCCCAGCACCCGGCCGAAGGCCCGGCCCCCGAAGGCAAACAGCTGGTCCGTGAAGGGCAAGTACACGCCCGCGTGGCCCGCACGGGCCCCGAAGGGCGGACCCCGAGACAGCAGGTGCCAGCCCGCTGCCCCGTCGTCGGGGTTCTCGGGCAGGCCGCACGAGAGGCCCGCGAAGCCGGGGCGCAGCGGCAGCAGCGGGCCCCGGGCCCCGCAGGGCCCCGAGCAGTTGCCCCGCCCCGGTCCGCCTGGCAGCCGTCCGGGCACAGTGGGGAGGCGCAGGCCGCCCCGCCCAGGCCCGGTCACACACGCAGGCCCCCCGCAGGCAGCTGCCGTGGCCACTGCAGTTGGCCGGGCAGGGCGAGGCCGAGTACTCGGCCACGAAGCCCTTCAGCACGTAGTTGGTGTCACTGTACAGCAGCACCAGCATCTGCGAGGAGCGGGCTCAGGGCGGGCCCAGGCACCCCGGGGCCCACTCACCGCTCCCGAGCTGGCCGTCACCGGGGCCGGCAGGGTCCGGCCGCTGAACGTCCCCAGCAGCGGCGCCTCGTACGAGTCGCCGTCGTAGACGAACACGTGGTCGTAGGCGCACTCCGTCTCCATCTCGTGGAAGCGCAGCGTGATGAACGGCCGGGACGCGTCGGCTGCGAGCGGGGACCAAGCTCAGCGGGCGCCGTGCGGGCCACGTGCGCCACCCAGATTGCGTTTCCCGCCTCCTCGAGACAGCTGCGCTTCGTGCCGTTACCCGCCATGATCTTGGCGGCAAAACTTCGGCGGAGGCGGGTTGCCACGCGCACCGGCCAATGCCACGTGCCACATCAATAATGTAGTGATAGACGTGTCAGTGCGCGTAACATATTTGGGTGTATATTTCTCACACAATCTCTCCTGAAACCACCCTATAGGTTACGTAACAGCTAAGGCAAACCGAATGTTAGGATTCATCGAACAAAATTTCAGTGTCAATGCAAAGTAAAAACTATCCTCTACCTCACCAAAATCAGGCCGATTCTTGGGTATGCTTCCGAACTCTGGGATCCCCATCGGCATTCTGAATTCCTATATGGTGCAATCCTCTTATAACGATAATTAGAGAACCCAAAAATTCAATCGTCATAACCGATTACCATTGTATCTGGACTAAAAAATGAGCGTTTCTAGTCTAAAATTTCTAAAGACTGACTTTTATAAGCAGGACATCATTATATGTGGTATTGTTATAAGTGGATTGCACTGCAGTTGGTGTCAAATTGCGACTGCCTCGAAAGATGAGCTAAAGTGTGGCTCTGCAAACTAACCATCTATGCTCGCGTTTCAAACTTTTACATTCAATTAATTACGAATGTTCCGGCATCGATCAGGAAACATTTACTGCAGCCACATTTCATTTCTCGTAGACGAGATCACCTAAGAATATTAGATCTCTCATCGTAACTAACATATTTAATCATTCTTGGCCGAGGCTACATTCACGCGGGGACGTAGACAAGTCGGGAGAAGGTAAGGCTCCATCCACACAAAAGGCCATGTGAATTATAAGGATATATTTTGTTTTCATGTACATATTATGTTTTCTTATAGGTAAATATAGAATATAAAAATAAAGAGGTTAGATTTCATTGTTGTTTTAAAGTTGATGTCACGTGACCTTACAAATTTTTATACAATTTATAAATTTTTCACTATTTTCTAAGACTAATAGCAAACATCATGCGTTATAAAAATAGTATCAATAGATATCTTTATAGTTACGTTGTCCAGGAGTCACACACACGTGCGGGAGTGCAGCAACGTGGTGCGAGCTCAGCTGGCTCGGTGCAGACTCGGGGCCTTCGCCCACGTGTGCATCGCTGCCGAGGCGGTGAGGCTACATCGTGCGTGTGGTCGGCTCAGTTCGAGCCATTTTAGCAAGCTTATGTGCATCGAAGGGGACGAGTGCGAGCCCATTGCTCCGCACGCTCGCTCGTGCAGTCTGGATTTTCGCAGACTACTCGCTCGCGCTTGTAGCTTGGCCTTTGCTCACAGATAAGCTGAAACAGGTCAAACAAAGTATGGCTACTGCGCGAGAGTTTGTACAGCTCAGGTGCACCCTTCAAAGGAGCTCGTGCTTCTAACCTTTGCTCCGCACTGTAGCACGACGCAATACCAGCGATATTCGGAAGGGACGATTGAAAACCGAAATGGAGTGTACGATCAAACACATCTGACGCTTCATCGAGCGAAAAGTGTCAAAGGAGTTAGGTGCTAAAAGTGTGGGGAGCAGGCATGCAAGATCCACGTGGGATCAAGGTTTTGAAGCTCAACACCACAACTGGATATACTGGCAAAAGGAAGAGGAAGGTTGAGTGTTCTCTGACTTCGACGGTGGAGGTTCAGAAACCTGGGATGCAAAGAAATGAAACGGCGATTCTGACGATCGGTGTTATTGGCAAGCAGGTACCAGAATTCCGGTGTGTGAGATCAAAGTGATATTATGCAACCAACAAATCCCGAGTACGGGGCACCCTAACTAAACACTCAGTGACCTGTATCGCTTGACCGACGATCTGTACACGCTTCTGGAAGATGACGGCTGGATGGTCATGGAAGGAGCGCGTGGACACTTAATAGGTGTTTAGACGGAATGTCCGAGAAAATGTTAAAAAAAAAACACTTCGTGGAAAGTCAAACCCGCTTGCAGAAAACAAGGCAGGAACAGCAGCCTGGGCAGGGCAGGAATGCACGGAGCAATGGCCGCTGAGCACATGGCAAAACAATAGGAGGCAAGACTGGAAGTCGATTCCGGGAGGAGAACTGGCTCCGTCCACGCAGGAAGCGACGCAGTGCGTGGACGGAGCCATTTCTCCTCCGGCTCGGCTGTGTCCCCACACTCTCATCCTTCTTTCTTTCCAAGCACCATGGAGCATTGGAACGAATGGCTAGAGGAGCTAGTCGAGGAAAACTATAACTCACGTTTTTTTCGATACTTCACTTAGCCTTTACCGTCCAACGTACGCTCCGTCTTTCGTATTAATTTCGAAAATGTATAATGGCGCGTTGGTGTTTTTTTTTTTCTGGTTGCACCGGTTTTGGCCGATCAAAGTTTTACTGCAGGTTGCGCATATTTTTTTTCCTCAATGTATCTCAGCGTCATTCGCTTTCTTTTTCCCCCTCCCCCACCGTAACGCCCTAAGGGTGCCGTGGGGTACCGAAGAAATCGATAGATAAATAAATAAATGCGGCAGACGCCCGTTTTGCTCTTGCTCCGTGTCGGCACGACGGCCCAAAAATGCTGCCGCAACGACGAGTTGGGACGACGAAGGCGACGCTCGAATTCCTTCTTTTTTTTCCCCGTAAGTTCTACGACCGGCTCCCAGGACATCCGACGATGCCAACGTCAACATCCACGACGCAATCTGTTGCCCTTTGGGGACCACTTGGGATGCCTGGGCGGAAGAGGACGCCCAACGCGCCGGTCGGAGAACCCTTCCAAGATCCTCGTGCGAACCGACGGCGATCTCCTGCCAATCCGATTGACGGCCAAAAGGGACCCGGATTGTGCCAACCTTCAGCGAGGAGTGTGCCCCCAGGAATTAGGGAACCCACCGACGACGTCCTTTGGTGGTGCATGCTGCCCAGTATCCGCGCACTCTCGGTTACTCGCTGCAAATGGACGCAATCCCGTATAGGTACGGTCGAACCCCTTCGTAGCTAACCCCGAAAGAGCCAAATACCGTACAATTCTGCACATGCGACGTAGTTGCGGCACGGTGTTCAGACCCCACCAACCCAGCTTTTTATTTTGCCGATCGAGCTTCTTCCACAAAGTTCAAGTTTATTTTTTTTCTAGTCGGTCACCCTTCTGACGCCCAAGCACGATGTATGGTCCTGTTTATTTTAGTTTCGGACGAGAGTTTGCCGATCGATAAACATTTATTTTTCAGGCGTTACGTTCATCTACCATTTCCAACCGTGACAATATAACGAACTGGTCTTCCCCTCCTGTTTGTTTACTCGCCATACAACACGAGCAAACTTTTAACGAAAAAGTTTGAAACGAGGTCGCCTCAAAGTTTTTTGTTCGAGACGAGGCTTAACTCGTGCCAGCCGCGTGTCACGTATCACGCATAAAATCTACCGGTTCTTCATGGCACAAAAATGTGCGCGGAAGAAGCCCACTTCCGGAGGCATTAAAAAGTGCCCGCGCTCGTCGGCTATTTCAGTAAGTGCAAATGCAGCGTTATTGCGGCTAATCTACGCCAAAAAATTTAACAAACAAAGTGGACGCTATATGACCCGTTTAAGCAGTACGACCTCGAAGCGCCATACCGTAAAAAGATCCGTCTCTCTTCTGCCGAGGAGAAACTGCCCCTTGATTTCCCTTCCCAGAGAGATGCCTTTCTGAGGGGCTTGACTTCCTTTTGGGTGAGGAGGGCGGAAGAGCGGGGACGGGCAGATGGACAACGAGGAAGGAGGTCTCCCTCTAAGACTTTCGCTCTGTCCGCGGCGGTAGAGCGCAGCCAAGCGGCGACCGACGCATCGTCGAGCGCTCGAATTACGGCACGCGCGACAGCGAGTCGCCTGGGGGCCCACCTCGGACGAGCCACTCGCAGTGGGAGTCGTTGCGGTAGCTGTCGTTGCCGTCGGTGATGATGCCCCAGGGTGCCGTCAGGACCTGGCGGTGCCGGTTGCAGGTGTCCGAGGGCTTGGTCCCGGCCGGGCGGGGAAGCAGGGCGCCCAGCAGCACCAGCCAGAGCAGGGCGGCGCTCATGCCGGGCACCCCGCCGGCCCCCGGGGCCGCTCCGCACCGCCACCTGCGGGGAGGCAGCTCAGACTCCCTCCGTCCAAGGGACGCCAGAGCCGAGACAATGCGAGTCAGCTCGCGCTCTAAGTTAAAGTAAGCTGTGCACAAAACGACCAGGACAAGCGAAAAGAAGTTGACGGGTCCAGCACCGAACTTGCAGCTAGATGTATATTGAAAAACACGGATGAATAAAGCTCTTGCGTCGCGATGGCACCTACACGTTTCCCAAAAGGCAATATCCTTTCTACGTAAACATTGTGCTCCCCCCCCACCTGACGAACGTTCCAACGACAAATAGTAGTGCCCGAGTTGGGGGTCGGTACGAGCGCTTTCGACAGCGACACCAGTTTTCGTGATGGACCTGCAGAGGCGAAACAAACACGCATGCAAACCGGCCATTGCTAGCTGCACAGCCGTGTGCATGTGTAGCATCACGCGGCTATGCTGCCCACACGATCGAGCACGACAAATATCTCGGCATTCAAACATGACGAGAGCCCTTCCCTTTACTAAGACGTCACTTTAGAAAGAGGGCAGGTTAAGGCCATTTTTGCTCCACCAGTAGGTGAGGCTTTGCCCAGAGACGATGGTGACAGTGTGCTTCCAAGGTGGCCAGCATGTGTCCCCAGCCGGAGTGGCAACTGTGCCAGGCACCCTGACCTCCACAGCGGAACCAGCCAGCTTCCCCAAGCACTGACGCGCGCTCGGAGCGCAGGTGATCGCGCTGCTCCACAGCCCCAGAGAAGCGAACGGGAGGGCTTTAGCTGAGCTAGTTGCCAATTATTGGATTAGCTTGAACACGTAGAAAGGAATAGACAAAACGGAGCCTCTCAGCTGACACCGGCCCTCGCGCGGGCTGCGGCAGGTAGCGAAAGAGCACCGTGCGCGAACGCAACCCCGAAAGGGCGTCCCGCGCGCGGCGCGCGCTCGAGCTGTTTGAGCCGAGGCGGCTGAGGGCATAGCTGAGGAGGCTGAGGGCATAGCTGAGGCGGCTCAGGGCATCGCTGCGGCGGCTGAGGGTATAGCTGAGGCGGCGGATGGCTTGCTACTCACCCGACGACGAGCGCGGGTGTGCATGCTCGCCCGCCAAGCGCGCGCTGCCGACGCTTGAACGCGCTGGGTCAAGACGTGCCAACCTGCTCCGCTCGGACTGTCAGTGGGGAAAAGACACCGCTCGTGTTTAGGAAGTAGCCCCACAGGCGGGTATCTTACGAGCCTTTCGAGAGTCTCACCCACCGATCTGGTCCAAACTGGGGGCTGGTCCACGGGGCTGATCAGAGTGATCCAACCTTCCAGCTATCAAACGTTTGCGTTCGACTCATCTGCGACATTGTGCGGATATCAAACTTTAGCACGGTTTCAGGATTTCAGCTTTAGCCGATTCGCTCATTACAAGTATTCATTTACGGATTGTCAGTGACTATTTCAACGTCCATTGCCACAATAAGTGAAAAAATTATTTTGACGTCTATGGCCGTCGATCTTACTCCAGGGTAAATATTTTGTACCTTGGTGTTTAAAACTACCAGCGTCCCAGCGCTTCTGTGTTGTCACGTGACACAACCCGCCGGAGTAACTAGGATCCATTCTGGTCATTTGGGTCAACGTTGGCCACAGCTATAGAAACGCCGCGAGGATCGCGACCGGCGACAACATGACACTTTTATGACGTCATCACGCGGAAATCGAGGGACCACTTTTTTGGACGCGGTAAACACACCTGTGACCCGTCGGAGACGCGCTCCAGGCACCATAATTTATAGTCGAAAGCTGGCGTCGACGTGGGCCGTAACGCGCGGTTTTTTTTACTCCGGACGTTAGAGCCAACGCCGGCGGTGGCCGCTTTTGCGGAGTGGGGAAGCAAAGCGGGAAGCAGGTAGAGCCCAAAGTTGGTAGAGTCGGTAGAGTGTAGCGGCTCTGGAGTGTGGGAGTGTAGAGTTAACATCCATTCGCTATACATTCACGGTGCATCCATTCATTCATCTATTTTAAAAATTAAACATGGCCGCGTACTACGTTTACTTGCAGCTTCTGATCGCTCCTTTATTTGTAAGTACATCTTTTCAATTACAGCGGTCCTTAGGGTCCTTTCAACAATTTGCATTCTACGCTGTTTGCCGGTTTCAAAATATGCTAGGCGAAAAAGAAAAACGGAAAGCAAAAAAACTAGTGGTTTTGCGTTGGCGACGTAGTGAAATGCAGCCGCTGCTAAGTCGACGTAATCGGTTCATGACTACGCGCGCCAAGTCCCTTTTTCTGCCGAACAGAGGGGCAAAATGGGGAGAATTACTGCTTGCTTCTCTAAACCGCATGCCTCCGACTGCTTTCTCCTTCCGTATAAAAAAAGCAGTAGCAGCACTGGGAGCACTGATGCAAGTGTACACGTGGTGCCACATTTGGCAGTGCGATCAGCCTGGATTGGTGCCGCTTTTGGGGGTTGCAGCAGCAAACTACAGTACAGTCGGCCGCAAAAGTTTGCGGGGCGCGGGAGCGTCAGCCGAAGTGACCGGCGCAAGGTGCCGCCTTGTCAGCCATCATGCAAGAGCCGTATATGGGGAGAGTTTGGCCAGCCTATGATCTCGCCGGCGTAACACCCCCATCCCGAGTGAGCCGATCAGCCCGCGGCGCAGAGCGAGAGGCGTGAGCGCATGCGCGTGAACTCTAGGCTGCTCCCAGCTGAGCGGGGAGGGCCGCCATTTTTATTCATTCGCCCGACGGAATGCATGGGATCGACATCCAAATTTCGGTCCTTTCCCTTTATGTGGCAGGCTCTGGCAAGAAAATGATATAGCATTATTCCTCGGTGGCTTAAAAGCTAACGAATCAAGTTTCTCCAGGTTGGAACGCAAACTTTGATTCGGGTGAAAAAGAAATAAGCCCGTAGCAGACGACGCATAGCCTCAACAGTGCTCCGCACTGACAGCGTTGCGTCAAAATGGCGGTCGTCTCCTCTTTGCTCCCTTCTTTCTCTCTCGCTCCTTCGGCGCTCTCCTCCCTTTCCGTCACTTATTTCCTCTCCGGCGCCTCCGTTGCCACACCCACTGGCCAAGCTCTCCCAATATACGGCTCTGCATCATGCCGCTTTGTCTGCCTCGGCCACCGTGATAGGTGACGGAGCTCTCGCATGCTACATTTCGCTGCACCTAGCGCCAGCTCCCGTTATCTCATGGGCGTCGAACGGACTGGAAGCGCAACGCAAAGCGTGAGTCTTGAGAGCAGGAACAGAAGGCGCAGCCAGTCTTTCTGACTGGCGCTCCTGTGCCCTGCAATCTTTTGCTGCCGACTGTACATCGGTAGTTTTGCCCCTTGTTGCAGTCTAAATTCCGAGCTTAACACGTGCTTTTCGTGCAATGCTGGTCACAATATTTGGTGCTTGAGAAGATCAACCATTTGCATAAAATACTCTTTTCAAACTCTTGTTTTCATGAGAGAGAGATATTGCAAAAGGAAAAGCAAAGGAAGTGGTTTGCAGCCAATGGCCTTTCCGTTCCGCCCATTGAAAAGTATGGCGAAAGAGCCCAAGCACGCACCTTCACTACATTGCCATGTCCTTCCGCACAAAGTCCGTGTTCTAGGGTTACCGTGACTGTGGCAACAAAGGGTCTGCTGAATGGACGCTTATGCAGCTGCTGAAGCCAGCACCAGCCAATGTATTCTTCTAACTATCATAGATCTGCTAAATATGGGGCAACCCGAGCCAAACCCTGTGACGCCGTAATGTTGGCGGTGGGGAAGATTTTTTGATGACGACGGTGTGGTATGATGCTACTGGCCCGTAGTAAGCTGGGCCGCCGATGTGCTGTTCTAGACTGCACAAAGTTTTCAGGTCTGCAGCCCCTAAAATATGCTGTCTGGCGTGTCTCCTCCCTTTAGAGCAGTATCAAAGCTATCAGGAGCTCGGTGTTCTTAGGCCCCCACTTTTCTTCTAGACCAGGGCTGCACAACACGTGTGCTGCATGTGGCCCGCAAGTGGGTTTCCTGCTGCCCACGCTGCCACGTAAACTTTAACTGGCCCAAAATGCAGCCAACCCAGTGCTGCTAAAAGCCGAAACTAATTAGATTAGGAAGAAATGCACTTATTTTCGGTAGTTCACGGACATTTACTACCTACCTGACAAAATCGCCTCAGTGGGTTTCCGTCACTCACGCGCATGAACATCTGGGAATGTGGTTTTGTCGTGGCAAAGGGAGCATTGCAAGTTTTCATCTGGAATGATCCAGACATTTGCAAAGTTCTACTTTCTAAATTGATGCAATGCGGAGCGCAAGTTCGTGGGCTTCTTGCACAAGATCATGTCAAAAGATGTCGGAACATTAAGCTCTTATTAGCTCATTGCAAAAAAAAAAAAAAATTGTGGGTAGACTTTGAGGCATTTAGCATTGAGGTCTACCCACTATCCCTTCAATCAAAGCCAATCAGAGCTTGGCGTCGTTCTGACGTCACTGCAACTCCTGCGCAGGAAGCAGTCCACTCGCTTTCTGCATATTTAGACTCGTCTGACTGTTCCACAACGTGCATCTTCCCAACATGGAGAAAAATAGCTTATTATGGCGGGTGGGAATACCACTCACTGTACCCCACATAATGAAAACGCCTATTTGCCGAGCGATTGGCCAGAATAATATTCCGCGTTTTCTTACATTTTTTCACGAAAGCCAGCCGAGTCTCATAGTATTCTTCGGTAGCTTTGACATTATCCGACGCGTTAGGAAAATGGAGACGAGCCCCGATGATTCTAGGTATCGTGTGACTGTCATTGACAAAAAACTATACCATTTATTGTTAGGTAGTGTCCCGCAGTTTCAAATAAAATTTGGTCTGGCCCGCACCAATTTTTGGTTTTGCAGCCACATTCTTGCCAAACGATTGGCCGTTCCGACGAGGCTCGGTGCAATCCCCAGCTTACTCTATCCTCCCTGAGTGGAGCGAAGCGGGGAGCGATTGTGCGCAGTGTGGTTGTCTGGAAGTCTACGCTTTTCATTTGACTTAAACGGACGATACGGGGAAAATGGCGTCGGACGTTGCTGGCTGCAGGCTCGACTTTCCACACGCGTATCCATGCAGGGCTCGGCTCGTTGTCATGGCGACCGTAGTGAACAAACTTTGTCGTGCGGAAGGAGACGGCTATTTGGCGAGATCAGACGCGCTCTTTCGATGCCAACTGTGCCTACTAGTGTTTTAACGAGCCTTACGTGAAAGTAACATTTTTCTGGCCATTCAGCAGCCAGTTTTTTTAACCGGGACGTGGTTCTAAAGTATCGGACTGCGCAGCGAGTCGAGCGTCGACGACCGGCCCGTCGGGAAAGCCTCGACACGAGCCGCCGCGAGGAACAGCGGAGAGCCCGACCGGTGGAACCGTCGCCACGGCAGACTTTGGCAGACGTGAGGAGGCCTCCGACTCTCCGGCAGAGGTCTTCGTGTCGCTTCGTCAACCGACTGACGAATGATGTCCAAAGACCGTGCGACTCAAAAGTCGAGTCAAAAATCCACACGTTTGTCGGTCTATTTGTCGTCGCTTGTGTATTCGCTTTGCGCGGTTTGAAGCTGGGGCCGCCGGCTCTCCGTCGCGTCCCTCCGAAAGCGAGGAGCGGCAGTGCGGAAAAGGCTGAGGAGGTTGGAGGTTCTCTTTAGGCTGATGGTGCGCGTTGTACAGGCCCTGGGGGACCTCTCGGCGGACGACTGCCTGGCCCTGGGCTTCCGGAAGCCCGACCTGGCGTGTGCCTCCTGCCGGGGCCTGGCGGCCTTTGACCTGGACCTGCTCCGGGACGGCTGCCACCGCTGCTGCGCCCACACCCAGGACCGGGACGCCCCCAAGGTGGGTTCGGGCCGGTCGACCGGGAACTCGCATTCCGCGCAAAAGGAAGAACCCCCGTCTACGGGCCACGTGCCCGAGACGGGAAAAAGCAGGCAGGCAGATGAATCCCAGACTATCTGACGAACTTTGCCGGGGATCGGGGAAAGAACAAATTATGGTACGGCGAGTGCAGCGTCACCAATACGGCGCCGTCGATTGTGCCCCACCTCACCCCTGGAATTGACAGATTTTGCCGACTGGGCAGATCTCGAGATTCATTGTTTCGTTAACTTCTAGGGGGAGTTAGGAGGGTCGTTAGAAGTCGATCGGGACTTCTATTCTTATGGAAAAAATAGAAAATCCGCCAAGCATGAAACCGTCTCGGCTTTTCTAAATATTTCCCCGGGTTGCCCTGACACCGCCGCGGTCATTCTGGCAGCTGCCCTATTGCTCGAGCGTAGAAAGAACTGAACTGCGTGATAGTCATCGAACCAACAGACTTTGTGCGGTTGGTTCGTCGCCGGCCATCGTCCTCGGTGAAACCGTTCGTAACGTCGTTGGTTCCCCACTCGCAGTCTCCTCAAAATTTTGGTACATTTACGTTTTCCGGAAATTCGATTATGCACCGTCACTCTACAGCTGTGGACACCTCGCTCGCTGTTACGATGACCAGAACTGCCCCGTGCGCGTCAAATCCCTCGATCTGGGTGCCGGACGTTTGGGGATTACGTTAACATCTTCGCGAGTTTCGTCGTTCTACAATTGTTCGGCAATTTCTCGCAAGCAAGAGTCCCTCTAATGACCCTCGTAGATTTAAATAGTTGGCACGCATTCTTTCTACACCATACTAAAGGGGACTGCATTGTTTTCTCCATATCAAAATGAAATCAATCGAAACCAGGCAATTGTTGCGATGGTGAAAGTAGGAGCTGCCGGACGTTTGACACTGCGTGATGGCCGAGGATAGTGGTGCTCCGGTGAACGGCCGCTCACGCCCGGTCCCTCTGGTTGCAGCGGTATCCCCGGGCCGTGCTGGAGGTGTGCGCCTGCAAGTTCGGACACATGCCGCAGATCGAAGGTGAGTGGGTGTCTCGGGCCGGAAGCTGCCGCTCCAACGTCGCTCTCGCGAGGGCCCCCAAACGCGCCTGGGGTCTTCTTCGGGCTTTTTAAATTCGAGAAATCCTATTTTGCGAATTTCGGTCGAGCAGCGCCGTACCATGCATCGAGGGTAACTCGCCACGTTGTTGAACGGTGCCGAGAGCAAGCTGGCATAGAATGAAACGAGTCTACGAAATTTCGCGAAAAGAATAGACTTCTAAGATTCGCGTAACTGGCACACTTCACGTAGAATGATTTTGGCTTCGAAGATGCGGTACTCTCCTCATTCGGGCGAAGGAAGGCAAAAATAAAACAGTTCACTAATCTTGCACCATTCGAAGATTTTTATTCCACAAACTTGTATATTTGTTCCACATCGTGGCGCACTGGTAAATCTGAAGCCACAATATAAGGGGAAGAATATTTGTGGGATTATTGTCCAGTGAGAGAGGACTAGACCTAGAAAATAGTGCGCTGTTCTTACGTTTTCCGTGGCGTCGGTTGAGGCGAAAAGTTTGCATCAAGTTTGATTTACTGAAACTTGGTGCACGTCGCATGTTTTTTACTTTATTTTACCAGAGCCACCGGTAGATAAAAGCACGAAAAAACAATCTTTGTCTGACATAGAAAATGGGCACAGAAAAACGCAGAACCTGCGGGCAAAAATAAACCCAGAAAAAGCACCCCCAGCTGGGAAAATAAATGAAGTACAGAACCTTACGTATAACGCGTAATAACCGACTTAATTACCAACCCCGTTACAGTTCGACTCTTGTTTTTACCTAACTACCGAGTACTACTGAGAGTGCAGCCGTGTCGCAATAACTAGCCGCCCACTAGGTCGGAAACATTTGAGGTTAGGCGAAGGACAGATGGGGCACCCACCCCAGCAAACTCGCGAGGCCACCGACATAACCGATGTGCTTCTCCGAGAAGCCGGTGCGGTGCGGTGAAGCTTGATGCAAGAGTGCCAGTGCAAAACATACGTTTGCTTTAAGGGGGATGTGGGGCTTTATTCGTAAATTATCAAAATTTGAGACTGCGGTGGGGGCTGCACTCTCGCCGGACCAGTCGACCCCTTGATCGGCCGACCCAGCTCCCCGCCGTGACAAAGGGTCGACGTCCGACCGATCCAACGTGGCTTCCACCGCAGCCTCAGCTTAGGGATGACTGGAGTGTAGGTAACGAGCACCCGTCTCTAACAGTCGTGCGAATCGAAGCAGTCATTTGTTTGTGCGTCAAATCGAACAGATTTCACGTGCGCGTCTGGTACTCTACGAGAGGTTTGGGTTCCCTGCGCAGCCTTCGTGCGGGGCCCCAAGCACAAGCAGTTCCCCAAGCTGAGCATCAAGTACCTGCGGGGGGCCGACCCCATCATCAAGCTCATGGACGACCGGGGGAGGTGCAGGAGGAGCTGAGCATCAAGAAGTGGGACACGGACACCATCGAGGAGTTCCTGCTGGAGCACCTGGAGCAGTGACCCCCGAGGGTAGCCGCCCGGGGCTGTTTTCGCCCTCCGGCCGTCCAACTGCGCTCGTTTTATAGAGACGTTTTAGCGGCTGCTCCTCGACGACGGAAGCGCGACGGAATTTTACGACCTAGTCTTTGTGGGTACGTCCTTCCGTAAAAATACTATAAAGTTTACAATCGCCGACGTCTCTTTTTTTTTTTAATTAATGACTCATCGCATTTCATGATGGTCGCCATTTTTGCGAATGGTTTCGTAACATTACTGTCTACAAAAGTTTTCTACACCACAATATGCCTAACGATTTGAACTCAATAAAATCTTTACGCTCTACTGCGGCGCGGGTGGCTCGTAAATCCCGTTCTTGGCCGAGATGGGCCGAGCAGGGTGCGACTGGCTCTCCGTTTCGGCTGAATTCGGCGGACCTGTTGCGGCCAGGCGTGCGAGGGTGTACCATCGGCGTGCTTCGCTCCGTCGCTCGAAATGACTCGGGTGAGGCCACATCGTAGCTTCCGCTTTTTGCCGAGTTGTGACAAAACAAAGTGTAAACTCGACGCTTCTTTGGCGTGCCACCCAGAAACCTATATCAACTGGAATGTATAATGATAATAATAATAATTTTTTTTATTTCCATCAGACTAGATGGTGGCGATCGAGGGTAAAAACCGCACATACAGCTTAACGTGCCCTTGACGGCCTACAGTGCACGACGACAGAACACAACAAAAATTAAAAAAAACAGAAAAAAAAATTGGAAGACACATTAGGATGGCCGAATATTCGGTTATTACGAATATCCAATCGAATTCTGTTCTATTCGGCATTCGTTTTGAATCGAATTTAAGTATTCGACAATATAGAATTATTCGACCCTTCTAAATACAGTCAAACTCGACTATATCGAACCCGTTTAAATCGAATTATTCCTTATATGGAACAATTTTTGTGCACAATAATGTTACAGTGATAATATATGGCAAAAACTATGGTTACATCAAACAAAAATAGCAGCCGCTACCGATAAATCAAACTACCAAGAGCGCCGTTTTGCTCTG
Source organism: Ixodes ricinus (assembly GCA_037355805.1). Lineage (NCBI taxonomy): Eukaryota > Metazoa > Arthropoda > Arachnida > Ixodida > Ixodidae > Ixodes > Ixodes ricinus. The sequence continues at coordinate 184,791 of JAZHYW010009406.1, forward strand.
CAAGCTGGCTTTCCCTCAACGCGACCGGCCGCATTGGGAGAAAGCCAGCTTGCAAAACAGGCTGGCTTTTTTTTTTTTTTTTTTTTTGGCGGTTGCATTGATTGTTTTGAAGAAAAGAAAAAATATCTTTTGCGGAGGGAGCCGAGAGAGGGTGCTCCGTGCTCCCTCTCCCCGCTCCGTGCGAAAAAGAGAATACTATTTTTCTTTCAAACAATTAACGCAACCGTCCGGAAAAAAAAAAAAAAAAAGTCAGCTTGTTTTGTTAGTTGGTTTTACCCAACACACCACTTCTTTCAGGGGAAAGCCAACTTACAGAGCAAAACGGTGCTCCTGCTCGTACGTGTTCCATACTCTCCGCAGAGTTCGGCGCTAATGCGCGAATATAGAAGGCAGCGGCCTCAGCATTTTGGAGTCCGTCGATAGCGTAAAAAAATGTCGTTATCGTGGATGCAATGAAGAAAAAGCAGCAGAAGATGCGAGACTATTTCATTGCGTAATATTTCAGCACAAAGTGTATTTTTGAGAGTCGAATTCATTAAAACTTTTATATCGAATTACCCGCTATATCGAACTGGTAGACGTTTTTTGCGAGTTCGATATAAACGGGTTTGACTTACTCTGGCTTGGATTTCCGGCCAGGTGGCGCAAGCTTCCGACCATCTAGTGCTCCCGAACTTAATACACTCAAAATTAACAACTACAGTACTTCTAATATGAAATAAGGGCAAATATAAAACTATAGTTTAAACATATCTTGTGGTATTTGTTGCTTGTACTATTCAAACTATTCGATTCGAAATTATTCGGCCAAAATCACTATTCGCTTCGAATCCGATTCGGACCCAAAATCCTCTATTCGCCCATGCCTAAAGACGCAACATTTATAATTCACCGTAGCAGATAAAGCAATAAAATCAATTACAAAGACAGTGGTTGTAACTAGTTATCATAACCATCCATAAAATATAATGTTTAATTCATAAAATATAATAAAACTTCCTTTGCTCAAAGAACATTTTGTGCTCTTTCCCTGCCAAACAAGAACACGCTTTTCCGAGACAACTGATGCTCCTGCATTCTTTACATTTTTTAGGGACAGCATTTTTGCCAAGATAGAACGTTCTAAAGCGATCTTTGGTGAGAATCGAGTCTTTTTTGACGTAAAGAACAATTTTCTCTCTGATTGGCACCTTTTATCTTGGAGAGTAGTTTTCTCCCGCAATACATTTGATGATGCATTTCATAGTATCACTCACTTATTCACTCTACACTGTGCGGTCGCGCACGTTTGTGGGCCGCCTCGGCAAAAATGTAGATCCAGACACGCGGATATCCGCATCCAATCCCCATCTGATCTGCAATCTGCCGAATCTGATTCATTTTTATCCGCATCTGCCAGCTTACTGCAGATACGTGCGGATATGCAGGGCACTACTGATATGCATTGCCCCAGTGGTGATGAGGGTGCATCAGTTATTTTAGGAAATGGTGACGAATTTCGGATGAAGTCAAGTGGCCACAGAGTTGTTGTTTTACTCTTGCTTACAAACTATTCAACTCAATCAACTTAAAAGGGAATTTGTATTGGTCTTACAAATGCCATTACTTTAACTCAGAAAAATGACCGGATGACGTCGCAAAAGACGATACAGTTAAACCTCAATGTAACAAACTTCTATGAAACGAAACTCGATGTAACGAAGTACATAACTTTTTCTAACCGCAAGTGTATGCACGCCATGTATTTTTTACCTCTATGTAACGGAGCCCCGTTTGCCGAAATTTCTATGTAATGAAGTTTTACGGACAATTCGGCACAAACTTTTGGGTCTCAAAGGAGAGTTTGGGAAGCACATGCGCTGAAACGGGCCCCCGATAAAACGCAAAGGGCTAAATGGGCTGAATCTGGCGAGTGGGGTGTAAAAAATGACCGCTGGAGGACACTAGAGCCGCCGCCATTTCTTCCGTCGGCGTTCGTTCGCGCTGCTTAGTCCGTTTCGAGGCCTAACTGAAAGCGTGCATTTCTCGTCCTGGGCGATGGAGCCTTGAAGGCGATGAAGCCACCCCTGACAGCGTCGACCTCGACAACTTTCTATACGCCAACTCTGCTGTCATGCGACGGAGGAGCTGACCGACGAGGCGATACCTAGCAATGTTCATGGGAACTCGCAAGACGGGAACGACATCAAGCCTGATGAGAAAGACACCTGCGATGTGCCCAGTAACCGTGAAGTGGTGGACGCGATCGATGTCTTGAGGCGGTTCGCAAGCACACACCAAGACGAAGACGCGATGCAGGCCATCATGCCAAGAGTGTTTCAGAAAAAGGAGACTAACTAGTTTCAACCGAAATAAAGATGTCCTCGGTGAGTTTTGTGCACCCGAGAAACATTTGTGGAAACTTTCTTTAGCGTTAGCCCCGAATTTCCATGTAGCGAAATTTCAATGTAACGAAGTAAATTCCGAATTTCACCGACTTCGTTACACCAAGGTTCGACTGTAGCGCATTTTCACATGACTATACGCCATTTTTTTGTTGAAGGTCGGTGGACTCTTATACTCGACCTCAAAAGTTTGTGTACAGTACTGGGAAAGCCAAGGACACGAGCACAGGGTTCTTGAAAGAGCTAAATTTCACCGAGACCGAATTGGGGGGATGTGCTTTGAAATCTGGAGTTGTACTTTCCTCGGGAAGAGCCAGAAAAAAAATTTATTTGAACATACTATCGGTCTTTTACGGGACCAAGATAGGGGTGGGATACAATGAACAGCCCAACAATCGCAGTCTGCGTCTGCGCTGTCCTGCGCCGACACAACCACAAGAGAAACAGCAGCACAACAAAAGCAACGATAGTAAAATAATAGTAACCCAACAGACAGCCTGAGGCGCGACCGAGCGTTAAGAAATAAGCGATGCGAACTTCAACCGGTCGCATGCATCAACAACACTTTCTGGCAACTGGTTCCAATCCCACGCTGTCTGCAAGAAAAACGATTATCTAAAACATTTCTTATCAAACCTTTCTTTCACATGCCGAATAATACTTTAAAGAAAGTACAAGACATACTCGGAGAATGCACTTCAAGTAGAGTACAATTTTTCTAAACCTACTCAAAGTAGTACTTAAGTACAATGTACTTCAAGTACTTCCCAACGCTGCGTCGCGGGTATGGCTGCATTGGTAAGTTCCCTCGTGGCGTCGTTGGGTAATGTTGAGCAGCTGGCGGCGGTCGTCGGGCCATTGTGGCGTAGGTCAGCGTTGGCTCTTTGGGTGCAGCCATGGTAATGGGGGCACCTGGCAGGGAACGCTTGCCAAACCTCGTCTCGAACAACCTCAATGACGGTTATGGCAATCAAATCAGTAGTACAAAATCTTTATTTTTTGTGGCTTTTTTCTGCTGCACTGTGCTTTCGTAAAAATTTCCACGTGTTCTCAACGGCAAGTCTCAACCCTTACACAGGTTCTTAAAAATCTTCGACAAATGACGACGAACGAGCAGAAGATAGGACCACCACGCTGCCGCCAGCCTCTGTAACGCTAGCAAAACCGCAAATCCTCTACGAGCAAGATGGCCATCCAGTGATCACCGACGAGAGAGACTCCCTCGCCCAAAAGAAAAAAACAACGGGCGGTGTTTAAACTTTTTTTTTTTTTGCCCGATCCCCCAAAGGTTTTTAATGGAAAGTACTCTACCTGCCCGGTGATAGATGCAAAGAGATAAAAGAAATACTTTTTTATTAATTAATTTAAGGCTAGGTAGCGCAAGCTACCACGGTAGAAAAGGAACAGCCAATATCCATCCATCCATCAAATAAAAGGATTGAATCAATCCAATCCATTCAATCAATCCAAGCCGTTTAGTCGAACCGGCAACGCACAAACACATAAACCTCTCTGTCCTCTTTGCCGCAAAAAGAAGAAGTAGGTTTGCTGGTGCCGTGGTTCATACGTCGGGATAAGGCCAAAACGCACATTAATCGAGAAAACCTAAGAATGAACAATTTCGAAGAAACTTGCTCCCTCCGCACCGACGGCGACTTGCCGCTGGTCAAATTCAAGTCCAAGGTAACCGGTCTGACTGTATTCGTGTCGGAGTTCGATGGGCCTCTGGTGAACGGATACCTCTGCGTCGGTGAGTTGACCTCCGACGCATCGCCGATGGTACCATTACGATAAGTCTGTTACAGCAACGGAGGCAGAGGATGACGACGGACTGCCACACACGCTGGAGCATCTCGTCTTTATGGGAAGCGAAGACTACCCGTACAAGGTAATTTGCGTTGCGTCACAGAAAAGAAAAAGTAGAAAATGGGTAACGAGTGAATGACACACGTTATTTACAATGGGTACGATAATTCGCCTCGCGGTATCGGGTGGAAATGGGAGCGGTTTGACGCACGAATGAGGCACAACACGAACCTCACTGGCCCGCAATGAGCCTCTACCGAGGGGCGGGGCTTGCGGGAGGCTGCTTCGTCCGTGTTGTCCTTTTGCACGTTTGTTTCGGTTATGTATAAACCGGTCACCAGTTAACACGGTCGACGATCTGAGCATTCGCCACAGTGACGGTCGCCGATTGGGACGTCCTTTGTTTTCCGGTGGTACGAGCCGCGCGTCTTCTGTGCGAGGATAACAATAAGAATAATCGTAAAGGGGTATTCACACAGGGGATGTTTTGGGGGGAGGTGTGAGTGATGTCGACGTCATTTGGTTCCAGCCAACGCTACTGGATTACCTCAGTTGTGGAACTCCCGCGGAGGGGGGGCGCCTCCTGTCGTTTGAAGCGCCATCTAAATTTAACTCTGTGTTCCATAGAGTATGGTGGAACGCCATCTAGACGCTGTGCTTTGAAGTGTACATATTCCTTAGAACACGCTGTAGTTACCACAGCAGGTGCATTGAACGAGAGGAGACAAGCTGTGGTGGGTGAGAAGTGGTACTGCTCTTGCAAGTAGCGTCTATGAGCAGTTACGTAAGCTAATCTAATAAAGTTGGCTCCAGTATTCACACGGATGACAGGGAGCCGAGCGGGATATCAGTGATATCAGATGTATTTAGCAGTTGCACTCTCTAAAACAAATCTCTGTGCGTGCTGACGAGTATAAAATAAAGTGGCAACAAAATGTTCAGTTGGGCTGGTTGGTTCATGGCTGGATTGAAGCGCCGAAGGACAAAGTAAAGTAAGCAAAGCGTTGTCGTTACCTTCTTCACTTTGTCCTTCGGGGCTTCTATCGAGTCATAAAAACAGAGGTGTGCATGAAACGGCAGTGTGTGACTATGGCAGCAGATACAGAAGGCGATATCTGCTTCCTGCTAAAAAAAGGTGCTGGGTGAAAGGGTGGATACAACACCAAGTATGTGGAACTCAAAACCAGTTGTACGAGGAGCTGCTCAAGGACGAGATTGATGAATATCGAAGACTCCTTCCTGAAAACCATATAGAAATGTTCAACCACCCGACACCCAGTGCAAGCTACGAGAAGTTAGGTGAACAGGATGCCACCGCCGGTATGCCACCGCCGGTATGCCTCAGAGTACGATCTGTAAAATTGCCAGACACCAGATCAAAATACTGCCAATTGCGATGAGATTACCCGCCAAGGCTATTTGTGAAGCTCGAGCAGAAGCTCCCACACCTCCTCGTATATCAGCGTCTGCGTGCCTTTGCGCAAAGGGGCGACATTACCACGTGATATGCACCTGAGGAGTAAAGGGAGAGATTTCTCCCCCATGCAAATGCCCCTTAATGGAAGATTCACACAACGGAATGATCCGCGAATTGATCACATGACGGCATGTTCGCGGTTTGTCTGTCTCCCAAGTGCATTCGCACCAAGGAGACGACGAGCAGATGATAGCGAGGATGGACCACAACTGTTTGCGACCCCTGTGCTGCGAAACTCCCGACGTCGCGATGTGGCACCATTGTCCAAGAGCGAAATCTACATTTGCTACCGCGGAAAGGATTGTACACTGCTGTTATGAACAGAGCGAGACAAATCACCGTGATAGGCTTAGCGCGAGGCGCCGCTAGGTTTATTAACTCAAGGCATGACAGTGACAGAAGCATGGTCCTGCTCGAGGAAGTTTCAGCGTAGAAGCAATGAAGTCCTGGTCTCGCGGAGGGTTGTTTGGAATGGCTTGGAGATGCCTTCACGCACTCCGCGTTCGCGCACAGCACTTCAGTACACTACGGCCACAAGAAAGGTCTCGCTGAGTGAAAGGATGATTGGACGTGCAAAAGATTGCAGCGTGCTGACGAGTTTTTGCAGAAGCTTGTTGTCACAGACGCGGAGCAGAACCAGAACTGCATTGCGTCAGCTGGACAGAGTTTCTATTCTTTACTTTAATCATCCAGAAACACGCAAGAAAACCAAAAAAGTTGTACCGTTGCCAGACTAGACACTTTTCAAGTCACACACCTGCCAAACCTCTGCTGCAAGTAAAAGGCGCTCGGCCATTTCATTCGGCGCGTCCGCGGATGAGGTGTGGATCGCAGGAATCGGTGATGGGCTGGTCACGCGGTATTTGGTCCGCGGACGAAGACGGGCCATGATGGACGTGGCCCTTTTTGCCGGTGTCGGAGGAGGACCGTACGTGCATTGCAGGGGGTGCTGGACCAGCTGGCCAACCGGTGCCTGGCATCCGGGACCAACGCGTGGACGGACACGGACCACACGTGCTACACCATGACCATGGCGGGTGCCCGGGGCTTCCTGAACCTGCTGCCGGTGTACCTGGACCACGTGCTGTACCCGCTGCTGACGGTGGGCTCCGGCCGGACGGTGCCGGGGCCCGCCTGACACCCCCTTTGCAGGAGGCAGCCTTCCTCACGGAGGTGCACCACATCAACGGGGAGGGCGAGGACGCCGGCGTGGTCTACTCAGAGATGCAGGCCCGGGAGAACACGGGCGAGAGCCTGTGCATGCTGGGCCTGTTGCGCACCGTGTACCCCGCCCCCTGCGGCTACGGCTACGAGACCGGCGGGCTTATGAAGAACCTCCGCGAGAGCACCACCAACAAGAAGGTGCCCCTTCTTTCTGCCTTCCGAGGCGAGCTCGGCCTGTGCCAACTTGAAGACGAGGCCCGCGCATGACGTCGTCGTTAGTGCCTTGCTGCCCAAGCGGCAAACATGCCCAACCTCAACGTGTCCATCTTGGCGTTTCCGCACAAGCGTCGCACTCGTTGCGAGACGCGCTGGCTGCGATGCCAACGCAAAGTAGGCGGCGCTGCGTGGAGTGACGACCAACAATGACGTCGTGCGCTCCGGGTGGCACCGTTTTGTTCGACTGCAGCGACATCTACATATATCCAGGCATTTCAACTGATTCGGGGGTGTTGAAGAAGGAAAGGACACATACCGCTTTCGTCGTTTGCGCAGTAGAATTCTCATAGGAGAATGATCTATAAATGCCGAGTGTTTATTCGGAGCACCAACTCGCGAAATCGAGCAAAGAGTAATTTATGCTTTCTTAGGTTAGAAAGAACGGAGATGCGGGCGAGAACTTTCGACACCTTGAGATTCCGAGACCGAGGAATGTGAGAGGAGACGTCCAAGATTAGCGCATGTGTCTTCCCGTTTCTCAGATTTCCGAAACGTCGTTCTTCCGTTGGGCGGTTTCTCGTACGCTCCGAACGAGGGGGAAATGTGCTGGGGCGGCTGTTTGAACAACTTTGATGGTCCTTCAAAGGAATCTTTTCATTCATTTTTGGGACGACCCGATGGGCCAAAATTGTCGGAGTTACTTGGAAGTGCGGATAAATTCTGGCATTCTTGCACACCATACCGTGGCATCCTAGGGTTTCCTATGTCGCCCACAGGTCAAGATGTATCATAGGAGCTTTTACCGGCCTGAAAACCTCTGCGTCATTGTGACCGGCAGCGTCACTCCGGCCGAAGTGCTCAAAGCCATAGAGCCCATCGAACTCAAGATTATTTCGAAGGTGAGCCAGGATTCGTTGGTGCTTTTCGCCCACTTTCTTTAAATGCCGGTCATCCCGTTTTCATTTGTGTTTAATGCAGAATACAGTTTAATTTATTTATTTTTATTTATTTAGACATACTGCAGGCATTGCAGGTCTGGGGTACATACAAACAACAAAACTATGCATATAAGGAAAAAAAACACATGGCAACCATATATTGCTTATACAATGAAATATATACTGTAAACAACTTAATTGTGGCAAATTTTGCGAATCGCCTACAATTTGCGAAGTATAGGTCCCGCAAACCATTTGGGTAAATGTAAACACGTTGGAATCTAGATTGAGATTGCACTGCGTATGCAAAAATAAGTCGTATCCAGTATATATAAACGCCATCAGCGTAATAAACATTCTTTAATCAACGACTAAAATACAATAAGAAATGCACATACAAACACCAGGAAAGGAGAACATTTAAAAGGTGTGATTCTCAAGAGCACCATTGTTGAAGTTGGGGGCCAAAAAAAATGTCACGAGGGAGGGCGTTGCAACCCATAATAGTGTGTGGGAAAAGGAATATTACTTAGAAATGTTAGTTTGAGCGAATATTGGTACCAGGGGATACTGATGAAGGTGCCTAGTTTCCCTAGATGATGATGGGGATAAGTATAGGCTCGATTCAATGCGGAGTCTGTTATGGTAAAGCTAAGACAAAAATTTTAGTCTCGCAATTTTTCGACGATGCTGGAGTGATGATATATTGTTTGCCATCATTAATGAAGATGGGGAATCTAGCCGATTATACTTTTCATTGATGAAGCGAATAGCTCTCCTCTGAACCATCTCAAGCAGTGATGCATCCTTTTTGGTATTCAGGTCCCATACTATGCCGGCATATTTAACTTCGGTCGAACCAAGGAATTGTATGCTCGCAATTTAACGGAAGTTCCCAACATAACAAGCCCAATCTACGAGATGGGGAGGAACAGATGTTTTGAATGTGTTGTGACCAACGGGGATCGTGGGATATGGTTACACCGTGATATTTATATTCAGTCGCATCAGATATTACATCCTTGTTTAATTGAATAAGTGAACTTCAGTGGCTTCACTTTTCTTGTTATACGTAAAGGAACAGTTTTCGTAAAATTTAGCTCCATTTTCCAAGAAGTGAACTTGGGATTTTCGTCGCATTGTGGTGACCAAACTGCGCCTTCATCGGTTCAATTTGGTGGAACACCCACATGGGTCACGTGGCAGTGCGACGTCACGCGGCACGGTCACGGGACACAATGTCATGTTGCACCACAGCTTGCCCCCCAACGTTACCAGATTCAATAATTTCGTTGCCACCGGGACGCAACACCGTGACTTGGCACTGCGAGTCGCACGACCCAGCGTAGCGCTGCCCAGATTTGCATATTCGGAGCGTTCTTTTTAGCGCGACTAGGATTTTTAAAAAGGAACTCGCATTAGGGTTTTCTAATCCTGAGGGTGAAGTCGGTGGCCGTGGGCACTGCGAGAAAAGGGTGGAATTGGTTAACTGTTAGCTAATTATCAAACTTTCAATTTTATTTTTGGGGGCATAATGTAGCCGGGAAACTGACTCTCATCATGAGGTTAGAAAGTGAGTGAGAGAAGACGATGTTGGATTGGAAACTAAGTGGGCAGAGATCCTTGCGTGTCGCCGTGGCGTGGCGCCTCGTCTGGAGAGAGCGGGGCAAGCCCAGGGGTCTCGCAGGGCGCCCGGAAGCCCTTTGTGCGGCCCTGGCAGAAGCCCTTGCCGCCCCTCCCCGCTAGCACGGACCTGGAGGTGCTCCTACCCGTGCGACGACGACGACCACGGCCTCGTGTACGTCGCCTACCGGGGACCCCCGCTCAAGGTACCTCTTCTGGGCTTCCTCTAGAACCAAGTACGCTTCTCTCCTGGTTCTTTCCTCCTTTGATGCTAGACTCGTACCGCATAATAGTTTCCCTTCTTACCCCTCTTTCGCACGGGCTCCGCACAGTTTTCTTTCTTATGTCCCGCAGTTACGCAGCTTTCCTCGCGTGCAGTTTTGCTCGGGTGGTCGCATTCTTTTCAGTTGGTGCCCTGTTTTGTTTCCCGTAGCTCTCCCGGTTGGACGATCCGTATTGGTCGTACGAGGCCGCTTTCGGCCTCGTAGCTTTTCGTATTTGTAGCCGTCGCGTTTGCGGCCCTTTTCTGGTTGGGCCGTCCTCTGGACCTTATGCTGAGTGCAAGTTCATCCGCTTCTAGCACCAGGGTTACGATGAAGTCAGAACACCGAGCTATTATTGGCCGATAGAAAAAAAAAATAGTAGGTATACCTCGAGGCATCTAGCACCGAGGTCTACCCACTATCCTTCCAATCGAGCCAATCGGAACTCGGTGTCGTTCTGGTTCCAATGTCGCCGCAACCCCTCCGCAAGAAGCGGACGACTCACTCTTTGCGTAGCTTTCCTTTCCCACGTGGTTCTCACAATCTCGTAGCCTTTCTCGCGCGTCACTCTCTTTGCAATCTCGTAGCTTTGGCAGTCCCGTAGTGCACTCTTGGCAGCGGTCGGTTCCGGTATGGTGCCCCACTTGCAGCTTTACCGGGACATTGCGGCGCTGCTGGTGCTCGAAGACTACCTGACGGACACGTCCATGTCGCCTCTTCAGAAGCTGTTTGTCGAGACGGAGGACCCCTACTGCAGCATGGTGCGTGTGCCGCTCGATGCTTGAGGACGCTCTCACTCCCCTTCTTGAGCGCAGGTCAAGGCCAGGTTCATCGAGAACCGGGAGTGCTGCTTCTACTTCGTCTTCGAGAATGTGACCAAGCGGAAGCTTCCCTTAATCAAGGACACGTAAGTCCTTCTCGGGCTCCCTTTTCGTGCTTCGGTGACCCGCGTCGTGAACGCAAAACACCTTCGGAGACTGCAGTCGACTGCGGTCTCCGAAGTTGTACAGATTGCAAAAATAAATATTAGGGGCGAAGCTCCTTAGGGTCTAGCCTTGTCCGTCCGGCGTCCGTGCTCACATCGATTGCCATCCCATCTGTCTTCTTAAAAAAAGAAAAAATGTTTGCGCAGTCGACAGGATTCGAACCTGTGCGGGGAGACCCCAATGGATTTCTAGTCCATCGCCTTAACCGCTCGGCCACGACTGTAGAACAAGTAAGGGGCTCTGAGATGCGGTAGTAACTCGAGCTGGGGATGTCATGGATGAAACGTTGCATGTAACCGCTCATCGTCTATACAGGAGAGGGCGCTGAGGTCAAATGCGTATCTAATCGCGTTAAACTTTGCATGCATTGGGCGCGTTCAGTAGCGGCTCCCTCAGCCCCGAACGGAGTCACTCGAGTCGGAGTCATCGGAGCGCCTACTGAACGGCAAAAAAAACCCGCGGCTCCAAACCAGCTTCTACGCAATTTTCGCTTCCTTCCCTGTGCCAGACGGTCTCCGAATAAACTGGAAGCAGACGATGGCGAGCACGATCGCTTTTATTTGACGCCGGTATTGAAGAAGTTTTGACAAGGTCGTTGAAGAAAAAGCAAGTAACTGTACACACCAGCGCTGCTGTTCGAAGCGAACAAACGCAATCGAGCCCTTCGCTTGGCGGTGCAAAGGCAGCTTCTGTTATAAAAACCGACAAAAACGTCGTCAGCACACGCAAAATATAGAGCTCGGCGAATCTACGCCGCCGGTTGCGATACTTTTATACGGCCATACGTTTGTTCTGCCCTTCGTAACGAACTTCCTATAAAATGTATTCGTATACACACGGGAAGTTCGGCCGCGTTCGGCGATCAAGGCTTTGTCGGCCGAAGCGAGCGTCAGCCAACGTGCACCCCGATTTAGCTACGTAAACAAAACATCAATCGGGATCATGCTCTGCGTGAGTGTCCAACCGGCTACCGAATTCGCGTTCATACCCTGCCTTGCTCTGTTCAGCGCGGACACGACTATCGTCGATATTCACCGAGTTTCCGTGCAACGGCGATCAAGACACGGCGTCAAATGAACGTTTACTTTGTTTATTAGCATATTCAAACCAAACAAAATACGGTCCAATGCATTTTCCGAAAAGAGCCTTACCTGGAAAAGAAATTTGAACGCGTTACTCGTCTCACCTTGAGCACTTTTCATTAACAAAAGCGAGCAAACCGCACACCCGCGACAGAACCGACACAGCTTCTCCCTGGCTTCTCCCGCCATTTTGTTAGTTTTTTTCTTTTAGCGCCGGAAATCGTCACTAGTGAGGAAATGACGTCATCTTTAGCTCCTTTGACTCTACGTGCACCGTCTCCGGACTCGGTGCTTCGGAGCTTGACTCCGAAGCCCCGGAGTTACGTGCACCGGAAGTGACTTTTGGCCGTCCAGTGGAAGGAGTTAGTGACTCCTTGACTCCGGGGCCGCTACTGAACGCGCCCATTGGCTCAACGTTTATAGACGAGAGGGCACTGCGGTCAAATGCTCAAATGCGTATATAACCATGTTCCAAACCACAGATTCTCTTTCTGACATGGCATTTTCTGACATGACATTCTGACATGACATTTCCCACGGCTTCTAGCGGATCCAAGCTGATCCGCTACAAGAACCACTGGCTCTGCATTTCACCGACCATAAAGCAGTAATAATGAAGTCGAAACGCAACCCGGAACTCAGCACTACCTATGAGCAATAAAAAGAATCAGCACCATCAGCACTACCTATGAACAATAAAATCAGTATCATCAGCACCACCAGAGCTTCGCCCCAATCAACATCATTCACCGCGTGGAGATGCGGTCATTTTTTTGTGCTTCTTGGATAGAGCAGGGGTTGTGCTTTTATAACAGTTGAAAAAACTTGTAAGGGTCAAACTCCCCAATGTAGTCGTTGGGAAGCTTAAATTTTGCAACAACTACATTCGGGAGTTTGGCTATTTACGAGCACCTATGTTTATTGAAGCAACACTTGTTTGCAAGATTTGTCGTGGGACAGTTAGTTCTCGCAATCATCCCTGCAATTAAGAGTACTACCTAACTTTTATCAACTTTGTGGATGTTTCGGACCATAAATTATTTACCTTTATTTTAAATTTTGAAAAATTGGGAACACATTAAACTTGGTTTGAATTTCGGAGATTTAAGAATCTAACAAAAATATGCTCCGATGAAGCCCGACTTTTGAGCAAAAAATAAATTGCGAAAGCCACCCTCCAAATTTGAGGAAAAATAAACTCGGAAAATCCTCCTGTATCAGAATGAAGATTGTCGCACATAATCGTCTGGGGGTTTCCCCTGTGTTGCCTCCGTGTTTTGAAATTGGAAGGGGATCTTCGGAGGTCCTTCGTCCATCCAACCATTGCGCCCCTAGTGGCTAAGTTGAGAAGTACACCTGTGGGCTTAGGGGTTAAAAGCGCTGAAAACAATGGACAAGTCAAAGAGAGCAACTCCACAGACTGAGACTACAACACCATTAACTTGGCCAGAAAGTGAAACAAAACTACGAGGGACGTTGGGCAAACACCAGGCTCTGTAGAAAACAAGCTGGACAAAGTGCCCCCTACAGTTCCCTACACGCTTGCGGTAAATTTATTACTTTCTAATTAACGGAGGAAAACGACGCATTCTTTGCAATTCTAGGACTATAAAGTAAAAGTTAAATAAGCCTTATTATTAATATATGCGAGATGAAACCGAATAACCGGTTTGAGTTGTATTCGTCTAGATAGATAACCGGCTTTCGAAGCTGGATTTGCTTCCCTCCGGTTTCACCGAATATCTAGGTTGACGGATATTTGCACTACCGAAATCTCGCCATAAGTGTGCTCATTATAGCTGGGAAGTCGTTTGGTTTCCCGACAGCACCTTTGGGAGAGGTTTTGTTGCAGGTTGACCAAGGCCCTGGGAGAGATTGGCCAGGACCCGGACCGAGTGGACCTGGACCGGATGTCTGTCGTCATCCAGAGGCGCAAGCTCAGGATTCTCAATCAGGTGACGCCCCTTCCCGCTCGGGTCGCTTCCTGGCACTTCTGCCGTTCTCGGACTGCGCGTCCTGGTCTCCGGTTTACTGCACGGCTCGCTTGTGCGCACAAAATGCGCTCACGTCGACCCGGGGACTTCGATGTGGCGCAATAAAAGCAATGTTTTTTGCGAAAAAAAAAACATTTGCAAGCACCAGTATTTTTACTTAGGGCGATGGCCGACGGTGGTGGTTCTCAACCGCCAATGTTTCGAGAGTCCTTTCGGAAGAGTGGAAGCGTTGGACGGTTAGAATCGTGAAAGGTAATATAAGAGCGCTAAATGCGTGCAAACCAACTTTGAAGCTCAGAAACGGAGAAAAGTCGACCTACTCGCTCAACCCAGAATCAGTAAAAAAAAAAAAAAAAAGTTTCCGAAATCGCTGTTGCTTTGCCGATTCTCGACGAAATGCGTTAGCTTTTGCGCGGGGGTCCCGACTCGGCGAAGGATGGGAATTCCGGCCTCGCAACGGCCCGCACACTGTTGCCTTCAAAGAGCCAGATCGTTCTTTGGGCGTCGGCAGATGCAGCCATAGCAGCTTCCCTCAATGGCCCCCTACGGTCTGCCTACCGTTGTCTCGGAAGAGCCCGCCTTTCCTCCCAGGTGTGGGCAGTTGGGCGCAAACAGCGTCTTCGTTGCGCCTCAGTTTTATCTTGTGCATATGGGGAAACAGTGCCATCGTAAGATCGACAGTAGCATCATTGGAAATGTGCGAGAAGATTCCTTTTCTTACGTAAGAGAGAAAGAACGAGCAAACAAACGAAGTGCAAGAGCACGGCGGGAATCACGCCGCAGCCTCAGGAAACTGGTTCAAATGAAAGACGACTGTATGAAAAGGGGCAATACATGCCGAAGCATGGAAAAAGGTTTATCGCTAGACTTAACCGACGGTCGAGAGTTTCGGGGAACCCGGGAAGGCGTCCAGGACCCCCATTTGAGAACCACTGGCTTATATTGCCCAACTGGGTACCTGGGAGCGCGGGCAAACCGGAGTATTCTCGCGGTTAAAGTTGGAGGCTCGGGCTAGTCGGTAAGACATATTGAAACGGCGCAAAGGACGAGAGACTGGACGAGAAAATACACGAACGGAGCGCCGACTCGCTACTAAATTTTATCGATCGAAACGGCGCCATATCTATCGGCACAGTCGGGAACAAGATAGAGAAAAAAAGAAAGAGAGGATCACTCTCTAAAACGCGCGTACCTTTAAAAAACGTAGAGAAAAGCCGTAAAAGATACTGCGCACAACGCGGCGCGGATCACGGTGCGAGGAAACGAATCTCTTTTCTTGAGAGGGCAATTGAAGTACGGCTGATACAAGCGTCGCCTTATCTCGCTATTTCTTAGGCCCGGAGAATTTCACGCCTCAGCTGGTCACTGTGAGGTTTTACAACCTTGCATCTTTGAAACTCCGGCACACAGCGATTGTCGCGGCAATGAATGCCGAGGTGACCAGATGTCGCCGAGAGCACATTGTAAGCATGCTCTCTTAGCCGGTCATTAAGACGGAGGCCCGTCTGGCCTGCCTAACGCTTGCCACGTGACGAAGGAGGTGATAAGACTGCCCTTTCGGCGCAATTGGCGTCGCTATGTTTTGTCTCGCAAGTGCTAGCATCCCTTGCAGAGGGATTGACGGCTCTGCACAACCTTGACGGTTTGTCAGGAGCGGAGAACAACACGTGCACGTCATATCTGCCTGGAATTCTTTTGAGGTTGTGGGACAAACCGGGAAGGCTGACGACAAACTTCCTTTTTTCCCGCGCTTCTTTGGCAGTGTCGCGGCACGTCGAAGGCCCAATTTTTATTTGTTTGAGGATGTACTCTGACTTTGCTATCAACGGGTGGAAGGGGAATCCAGCGGCTGTGAGGCATTCACTTGGCTTATCGAAGCTTGGTAGGATTTCGTGGAACTTCCGAAGGGCGTGTCTACAGCGTGTTCTTGCAATCACCCACTTTATAATTTTTGAGTGTGCCGACTCAAAGGGCAACGGAGGCTCGCCGGCACGTGTTTTGTAAGCCCAGCATATATGGCTTGGTCGCATAGTTAACAACAAATCTAATCGATAAAATGTAGTTGCGAGTTGGCACCCCGTCTGCATATTTCTTCGTCTGGTCCCTCGCCCTTTGCGCCGTTTCAATTCTCAAAATATTCTCGCAGGTCCCTCGAGCTCCCAAAATTTCTCGACCGACCCCTAAGTAGAGTTTTTCCAGTTTGGGCAATACTTTAGCAGAGCCCAGGCACCCGCTGGTACCCAACCGGTACTTGCACGCTCCCTGGCACGCGTCGCATCGTTTATGAGGTTCGTGAACTTATGCACCGCCGTCACCGCGTCCGCGTCGAAACTGGCGGCAGTTCCTCGCCTTTCGATCGGACGGGGCATCCTCGAGATGGCAAATTGAAGAACCCCATTCTATGGTATGGGTCCACCGAACGTCCAGTCTCGTAAGCATGCTTCGACTTTGCTTCTCCATATGCTCTTCGAACCCGGTTCAAATTGCGCGTAGTTACTTTGAACGACGGCGAGTGCAGTCCAAAAGCACCTCTGGTGTTCCGCGCGTTTATTATTGCTTTCTTTTTCCCTCTCCTATTGTTAGGGACTGATAACATTGCGAAATAAGTAAATCTAGAATGTGTCGTAGCCGAAGTGACCGATGTTTCAATTCTAAAATGCGAGGGCAAACGAAATAGGAAGGAGAATGCTCTTTGTGTGGGCCATTTCTTTTAGAGCGCAGCTCTTAGGCGCCCGTTTCCGGCTTGAGCGGCGTCAACGTCGCCGTCGGCATAATTGCACGGTGCATTATGGGTTAATTTCCCCGCTAAATTTGCTCATTGTGTGGGCCGTTTCTTTTTATCGTTGCACTTCTTCTCCGGGTCTATCGAGAAAGAAGCTTTTGTCGACGTTGTCAACAAGTGGAGACTGCTTTCCGTTTCTTCTTTCAGATGGAGACCTGCCCTCACGAGACAGTGGCCGGCAATGTCATTGGAGACTTCCTTTACGGGGACACGGTGGACGACGTACGTATTCCTCACCCGGTTGGGCTCCAGGGGAGGGACCTCCGAGCGGGCACGTTTGGGAAAAGCCCCACCACGGCGAGATGTGGGCGGCCAAGAGCGACGGCGTGCTCGCTCGTCCTAACTCCACAAGACGACTCGGAAGTGGGCAGCCAATGTACCCAGCAAATGCGAGCCGTTTTTTCTGCCGCTACACGGGCTGTTTCACCCAATGTCGGCCACAAGTTTCTAGCGAAAGCTACGCGTCGCAAAGAAAAACCGTCGGTGTTGTGTCGGCGATCGCCCAGGGGCCGGTGTAGTTAGCTTCGTTAAAGGGGCACTCCGAAATCAGTCTTTTTTTACTGTCTTAAACGCCTCAAAATGGTGTCGTATAAACAAAACAAAAATTGCAACGCAAAAAAAAATTTTAGCACGCGAACGAGCTTTTAAAAAAGTGCGCCCTCTTCTCCCATCAGACACCTCCTCGCGATTGTTTTCCTGATCACGTGCCGCAGCGCCGTCTACGGTTCAATATGCAGAAATTGTGAGGTTGCAAAGTTGCATTTTTATAACATTTATTAATGGCACGCACGAAATACATTTTCTATGAATATGACTCGCGCGGACGACGCTGATCTTGAAATGTAAAAATCAAATTCTGGAAGTGGCTTTCTCGCGACGACATTCCCCGTCGCCTCTTTGCCGTCTTTGCTTCCATCTCTCAAAATGGCAGCGCACGATGGCCGTATTGCGAGCGAGTGCGACGTTGGCGGCGGCTCGGTAGATTGGGCGTCGTTTTCAGTACCGGATGACCTTTGGAACTTGAGAAGGAATGAGTCGACGGAGGTGAAGTCCGGTCCCGTACGAGACGCCTGATCGAGAGCCGGAAGATCCCGACAAGGACATCGTCGCTACTTACCTCACCCGCTTCGACTTCGTTACACCTTGACGCCACGGACCGGTAGAATGGCACTTTCGGACGTGCCAGTGCTGTCCTCGACGCAGCGCCGACGTCTC
The DNA here is from genome assembly GCA_037355805.1 of Ixodes ricinus. NCBI lineage: Eukaryota > Metazoa > Arthropoda > Arachnida > Ixodida > Ixodidae > Ixodes > Ixodes ricinus. The sequence continues at coordinate 202,721 of JAZHYW010009406.1, forward strand.
CCCTCAAGTAGCTCGTCAAGTCCGCCGCACCTCGGACCAAAACCGCCTTCGAAATGTTCTGGAATACCTAGAGCAGTCACGGATTGTCCACTTAGCGAGCATTGCCGACGTGAAATTTGAGAGCCCGATGGACGACGACACTTCCGCTTGGGGGCGGCAGAAAAAGAAAGCTCGAGGTACACATAAGCACTCGTTGTTAGTCGTGAATGCGAAAGCATGCAAGCCGCTCGTCTGTTCTCTTTTAGGGGCGAAGCTCCTTAGGGGCTAGCCATGTCCGTATGTCCGTCCGCCGTAGGCCGGCGTCGGGTGCTCGTGCTTCTGCTCGTGAGATCACGTAGCACATGACCACAATGCTCAGCGTGATCGTGTAGGGCGAAAAAAAATGATAAAAAAATTACGAGCTCGTGAGATCACGTGTTCGTGTAGGGCAAAAAATAAAAGAAAATGATGAAAAAAATGTTGAAATCTTTTTGCGCTGCGACAGAACGAGTAGGGGCTCTGAGATGTGGTAGTAACTCAAGACCTGGGGTTTCTGTCATGGATGAAACATTGCATGTAGCCGCTCAACGTCTATACAGGAGGGGGCGCTGCGGTCAAATGCTCAAATGCGTATATATAACCACGTTCCTTACCACACATTATCTTTCTGACATGGATGAAAACGAACGAAAGGCTCGGCATACTGCGGCTCAGCGTCTACGCAGACAAGCACCACCAGAGCTTCGCCCCAACCAACATCATTCACCACGTGGAGATGCGGTCAATTTTCGTCTGCTGCATGCTTTTCGTCGCCAGTCGGCGCGCGTGTGCTCCCCCGCTGACCTTGGACGCTCCGCGCTGATGGACACGCAGCGCTATGGGTGAGCGGTCGTGGAAACCGACGAGCGCAGCGGCCAATGGAGCCCCGTCGACGCGCACCAGCCAATGGAATCGAAGGAAACCATCTGCCGTTTTCACGCTTCAAACTGATGACGTCAGCTCGCTCCATGAGGCAGTTAATGCTTTCGCATTAATACTCCAGAGCACCGGACCACTCTCGATGTCACCGAGGAACGCGGGAACTTAAAATTCCATTAACTGAAGAGCTTGTTGGTTGTCCCTTGTCCGGAGTTTGTTTTATTCTTTCTGTTAAAATTCCACTTTCTGAAAATATTTTTTTCCGCAATAACATTTTTTTGGGCTGCACATTTTGAAGCTGATGCGCAAGTATCGTGTCCAATCATTGGGTAAATTATATTAAAAAAAGCTTTTGGGGTTAAGGATAGTTATCGCAAAATTACGTTTGTTCGTCGAAATAAACCCACGGTTCTAATTAGAAACCTGACGAAGCGTCCTCGAGAATCAATAGATCTCCAAGTTTTAAAAGCATGTGAGAAGCATGCGCAAAAGTTCCTGCTATCCAACTGAAGATCCGAGGGATAAGATGCCTTACCTGATAAAAGAAAATGAAGGATACCCTTCACATCTTTTTAAAATTTTTCTTTTCATTTATTTGACTCTAAAGTATTCACGTCGCTCAAGGTTTTTATTTGTACACGACATATGAGGGCCCAGCTATGCAGAACACAATTTGTGGCTCAAAAGTTGTTTTCTTTACGCCGGTCGAGAACTGGCCAGTTTGAGTCTCTCCGTGGTCACGTGCCATTCTCTATGGTTAGCACACACCCACTAAATATAGTCAGTCATGGGCCATCGAAGGCAGCTGCACTCAATATTAAAAATAGAAAAAAATATGATACACGTATTTACTCGCATAATAAACGTGAGTCGCATAATGAACGCACCCCCACAACACGCATCAATATTTGGACTCTTTTTTTCTCCCGTAATCAACACACCTCCAATTTTTGAATCCACGAGTCTCGAATTACGTCCAATTTAGCAAGCCACCAAGCCAGTTTTCCCTCCAAGCAACAGGCAGTGTAAGCCAAGCCAAGCCAAGCTGCTCTCGTAATGGCCGCGAGTGCGTGGTTGCGGTAGTTGTGGA